>JAOEHI010038433.1:0-53985 GCA_025447815.1 Percopsis transmontana | reverse complement strand
CCCCCCCGCCCCCCCCCCCCCCCCCCCCCCCCCCCCCCCCCCCCCCCCCCCCCCCCCCCCCCCCCCCCCCCCCCCACAAAATGAATGCAACACAATTAATGATGGTACACAAATGTACTGGGAACATTGCAGTAATGACTGATGATTGCTAGACAATACCACATAATAGCATCTGTTTTATAAAAGTGGGTATCTTAATATACTAGGCACTGTATATAAGACAATAGATATTTAGCTTTTGCCAGCAAAACCTGTATAATGTAAATGTTGAAAAACGTCAATATAAATACGTATAGAGCTGATGGAAATCAGTTATATCTTACATTATTTTGAATAAATGTAAAAATTTGTTTTTGAATATACTTTATTTTCAATGTTTCTTGATAGTACAGTAATTTACTTAAAAAAGTAAGGCTAAATGAGAATAAACTGCATTTGACATGTTGACATTAGTTCTCTATGACAATGAGAAAGAAGAGTCTGTGAAGGTTCATACAGTAAAATTAAAGAACAAAACAATAATAAATCTCACAAAGAAGGTTCCTGTTATTTTCCTTTTCATTATGTTATGTTAGTTTTGTAATTATTGCAATTTTATGATTCACTCTACAGCTGAAGATGATAAAATGACAGAAGGGTGTTAACTAAGTTAGTATGTGCAGTCAGTATTCTATCCGTGTTATTATTTAAACATATTTTGTTCTACGTTCCACTTCTATATCATTCACAACCTGAACATGACCAGTGTACGGACTGTGCCACGCCATCAAAGTGATTTCAGAAACCCATACGTGGACATGGTCATTAGAAAATGTATTATCTTCAGTACATAATTACATACTGGGTTTAAGGCTGAGCGATTTTGGAATGCAACTCCTCCAAACTCTCTAGGCTTACCTCAGGTCCATCTTCTGAGGTCACATAGCCAGGATAGAGGGGGTAAAACTGGGTGGAAGGTGGCTTAGTGGGGGGGGGCTTTTCCTTAGAGGATGAACGGGGTAGTAATGGTATCAACTTGGCGTGTGCATAATCAATCTCAAAGCCCTCAAAGACCAAAGCTATACCCGAGGCACCCAGCGCCTCTTCCAGGAGCCTCGCCAACTTCAGGCCTGCAAGCACCAGTCCTTCATAATCCTCTTTTTCCAGTCGGAGTATATCTGAGGTTAAAGGTCGCCGTGGGACTAGCACAGTGAAGCCGGGAGAGTTGGGGAAAGGCGTGAGGAAGGCCACGTGACCGTCATCATCCCACACTCGCCACTGCTGCTCCTCCCCACGTATGATGCGTGGAAACAGGCCAGGGTGGGCAGGATCGTCCCCCAGAAACGTGAGGTTGGGTGGGGCATCAGGGACCGGAAGCTTGGCCCTGATCTGAGCTTGGACTTCTGCAAGGCGAGAGTCGGTCCAGCGAGGGCCGTTCTTGGAGGTGCAGTAGCCTGGGTCACAGTGGTTGTGCTCCTCCTCTGCTGCCAGGTGAGGGCGCCACTCTTCATCCAAGCCATGCAGGGGAAGAATACGGATCTGTGGAACATAAAAACTATTGTAAACAGATTGAATTTATACTGACCTGATTCATTTCCATCACACATCTATGTCAGTTTATTAGCTTTACAGTACATACACAGGAAACAAGTTGAAGCCTCAGCATCAGGTAAATGTTCTAATGAAATGAAACCTCATGGGTTAAAAGTTATAACATATAAACATACATACATAATAACAACATAAGGACCAACAAACAGAAAGGAGAATCGGAAAAAAGCATCCACACACACAACCCTAAAAAGAACTATAACATCAACTTTGATCCCACTCTTGTGGAGTTGACAGTTTAACACTTCAGACATGACCATTCTATACAACACAAAATGTGTCAGAGAAAACTAGTCAGAGAAACACTCACCTGAGGTGGTTTGTCTTCATGAGGTCTGGAGACAAGCGCACATCTGCAAGCACCCAGCTTGTCACACAGTAAGTGTCCTACGGTTCTAGCCCCCATCAACATTCCTAAATATTCATGCTCATCCAAATGGAAAATGCTGGCTCCTAGGGATCCTTGGGTCTTCCTTTCCAGAATGACAGAGCCAGATGTCCATGGCATATGATGGAGATAAGCCACTAGATCTTGTGACTCCCATATCACATGACGAGATACAGATGACGACATTCTAGTGAGCAAGCGAAGATAAAATCAATAAGATTAAAGTAAATTACAATCGTCGCTTATAAATGTGTTTTTCCTCACAGAATATTTATAAAATAGCATCATTCATGGGTTTGTTACATTTCCTTAAAGTTCAGACCTACTTTATGTTGTGCCGTGCTCCCAAAAGTGCAAAATATCAAATAGACCTGAAAAATAGTTTTAGAAGTTTGACTAACCTACCTCCTAATCACAACGTTTGTTCCCCACATCAAGCAGGCAGCAAAAACAATGTGGATAATATATCGCTCGGCTTCTAATAAAACGTCAAATGTGCACAAACAGCAAACAATATGGTGAAAATTTGAATCATGCTGAGATGTCACCCACTGCATCCATACCAGAAATCACGTTGTATATGGGCGGGCCTGGTGACGCACATCCTGGAATGAAATGAGCAGTTCAGAGACACTGCCACTTGGTGACACCACAGAGCTAACGTTGCATCGATTGTTGAAGATTCTTATTACATAGATATGCCTTCCAAGTCTTGGCAAAATCTCTATCAAGAATGTATTCTAATAGTCGGATTATTTGTGTCACTGCCTGATTAAGAAATGCAGAATATTATTCAGCACCAGAGACTGGAATAGAATATAATCTAGAATTCCACGTCCTTGATATCCATCTGTCGCAGCATCGACATCACACAGAAATCGGGTCTGTAATCTGTTATAGTCTGTTACCGTTTATCTCCGCCCCTTTTAGCTCATTGTCCCCACTTACCCTCCCAAAGCACGCATGCATGACGTGCACACATAGCCTGGCTCCGCCCTCCTGTTGTCAGTTCTCACTGATATCTTTTCACGAAGTTAATGGGTCTGGTAGCCTTGTGCGCACACACACACACTCGAATATCAAGCTCTTGGTGTCTTCTTGTGATAAAGTAGACAGAAGGGGACATAAACAGTGCTTTGTTATGTAGTTAGCTGAGCTATACCTTATGTCCTATAAGGTAGAGCGGGCATTGAGAGTTCAGTGGCGGGTGTCGTCCCACTTTCTGCTCCATAATCAACAGCCCATATGAGTAAATCAGCTCATCTCCACTGGAACTGCGTGCAGGTAATTACACCCTGAAAATAATAGAGATGGTTGTGTAACATCTCACTTTTAAAAAATTAACAATGAAAAGGGAAAAAATAAACAGGAACAGGACACTAATGCTATTACAAAGCACTAAATATGGCATCACCAGGATCATGTCACAGTTACCACAACCATGGCTGCTCAAGACTAAAAAGGGACAAAAAGCAAAGCAAATAGGCTATATGATAATGCTTTTTTACTTGGTTAGCATCAAACATTTATCAACACTGACAGTGACACAATGAGCCCACACACAGAAAATACACAGTACTCTACAATCTACCCTTTGCTTATCTATTTGCCTATATGTGCTATGTAGGCCAGGCAGTAAATCCCTATTTGTGTGACCAAGTGCTTGGCTGTAATCAACTTACAGTGTATCCTTGCTAGTGGAACTATGTATAGGCCTATCCTTACAGCGTTACTAGGTTACATGCACTTTAGCCAAATGTCAGAGCTCAGTGAATGTTAGTCTAGTTTTTGCTATACCCAGTTGGACCAGTTTGATTAGGGTTTAAGGCTTCAAAACGAATACAATAAAAGTTTCTATGAAAGTGTATTTGGTTGGCTTACAGGTTAATTAAGCAAGAATTTCAGGATTCACTTTTACCACCCTTGAGTGAACAACTCGTGCCTGTGAAATAGAAAATGTAGCCATTTTCAGTCTCAGACAAGCTGGGCAAAGCTATGTATTGATATTAAATAAGAAATGTTACTCAACAACCGCTACTGTCATGCCTTTGAGCAAGTCTCTCAACTTCTCATGTGCTGAGGGTCAACCACTGAAATCTGACTAGCTCCCCTGCATGTTTTAATTTACCACATTCTTTATTGGACTATAGTGCAATCACAATGTTAGAGAACATCTACCCCCAGTTACTGCTCTTGGGGTTAGTAGGCCAGCCGAAACATACAGCTAAAGATTAAATATAATATAAATATTAAATATAAATTTTATTGAAATAGCTATTGAAAATAGACGGGAAAGAATATTAAGTCTTATAGGCTATACTATCTGTGTAGTGTGTACATTAAAACCATAACATAACATGTAGTGTCTTGTAATTTTACATCCAGCCCGTGTGAATACCCCAGTAACTTTATAAATGAAGAATAGATTTTGTTACCGTAAACAGTAAGCACAAACACCCAGACTCCATACATTAACTTCAAATCATTCATTACTGCAAGAGGAATGACAAATTACACACTGACAACATGCAGTTAATAAATGAATAAACGCGGCCATTGTGTTCCCAATTTCTTGGGAAAGCCAAAAGACATCTGTCTTCTGGTCGTTTGCATAGCCCTCAGTTTAAAAGAAAGGCACAACTACAATACAGAATGTTTGACATGACTATATAATGTTATGGTGTATTGAGCCCTTACATTGACTGTTTTATAGACTGCATATACAGTATTTCAGAGATGGTTGACTGTGAAACATGTTCCCTAAAATAGATAGCTTTTTGAAATAACTCTCTCCAGACAGCATAGGAATGTATGGATCATTTTTAAGGTTTCAAGGAGTTTCAAATGTATGCACAAATAAATGTACAACTACATTTAGTGTTATATATATATATATATATAAAAGAACACTATTTGAAAGGTGCTCTATATCCCTCGTTATCGATCTTTCAAACTCCTTATGGCTAGAAAAGCCTAACTGGAAATCAGTTTATATTTCTACAGTATGCGAAATTTAGGGCCTGTGCAGCCCTTTGAGACTGTATTGTGATTAAGGGCTATATAAATAAAACTTGACTACTGAAATATAATTATTCTCTAGATAAACGTCTGACCCCACCCCACACCTGCAATGAACAAGTTCTGTATGGTTTCACACAGGATGACTGACATACTCTTATTTCCATGTTAGTTATTTTCAAGGCTAGCCGGTTTAAACAAGATCAGGTTAACTGAATTTCACACCCATTATCCAGCGACACTGCAACGTTTAGTGTAGTAACCACACTCAAGTGGGTTTACTGGTACTCAGTACAAATTATTCCCATTGAGCCCTCTTTTAAGAAGTGCCTAACTTAAAACAAATTAACATAATTTAGTATTAACACTCTTTGTACACAAGAGTCAGGCATGCCACTTGAGTATCGATAGATCTTTAATAGAAAAATTAAAACAAACCAATTATACAAGCTTCACAGCTGAGAAACTATTCAAGACATGGTTAAAGATACCCAGCAAAAAATAAAAGCCACAATCCTAAGTGAGGATAGAGAAACTTATGTACAAAGACATGTTCAACAGGACCTTATTGTAACAATTCATAAATATGAGCCCCCTTCTGGAGTGAAAGCTGCTTAGAGGAAAGCTGAACTGGGGTTGGGTAACAGATTTGGAGGTGGTCACTTGGAGGGGAAAAACAAAACAAAAAACACTTAAGTGGTTTTGTTGGGGTCTGGCCACTGATTGGTTCTAGGAGTGTTGTACTGAGGGAATATTGGTTAAGACTTTAGATACTACTGGGAGGTACAATATTTCACATGCCTAGTAATTCACATAGTTGCATACAGCGCCCATTGGTGCATGTTTAACGAGTGCCATGTTTACTCAGGGGTCTACCGGAGACTGGGAGCCCAGCATGTACCAATGCTTCCACTGACAACCTCCCTCTCCTAGACTCAAACATTTCTAATCTCTTCTACGGTTCTGACCATTCCCTCATAACCACCAGTCTCTACTGGTGAGCTTTAAACAGCCAAACTACCACACCAGATTATGCACATCTTTTTATGGCATGCTAGCATTGGTACAGAAATACAAGCCCATCCTTCTATTGGGGGGGTAGACACTGCCCCACATCCTGGGTTCAGGACCTAGGCCACTGAACTGGTCCTGCGACGGTTCTTGGCGTTGCGGACCTCCTCCATCAGGTCTTTCAGATACTGGATTTCCCTGCTGATGGAATCAGCTTTCTCTGCCAGCTCGTGGTTTCTCTTCTCCAGCTCTCTGCACTCTGCAGTCAACACCTCCTGCTCCACCCGCTTCTTCTGCCGGTACCGTGTGGCAGCTGTCTTATTTTGCTCCATCTTCTTCAGTTTCTTTTCCACCACCTTCGGGGCCCCCGACGCAGACTTGACCTTGGGGGAAGGGGAGGAGGGCTCTTGTTTCGAGTAGGGTTTGGTCCTGGAGGAACCAGCTGAGGTTGAGGGGGTGGAAGAAGGAGATGGGGGTGGAATTTGAGGTGGTGATCCAGATAGTGACTCAATGCCGGAGTCGCTGTCACAATCGCTGGATGAGATTGAAGTTCTGGCAGAAGGCGGATTGCTGAGGGAAACTAGCATGGACTCATCTTTGGGTGTGAGCACCACAACAAAGTGGGCTGAGGGGGAGAGCGAGACCACAATGGGGGTAGGGGTCTGGATGCTTCCACTGGGATCTGGGAGGACTGCTGCAGAAAGGGTTGTGGCAGTCTTTTCCACTTCTAGGACATCCACTTCACTCCCTAGCTCCAGCGTGAAGGCCGGAGAGGGGGGAAAAACAGAAGGAGCTGGCGAGGGAGGCTCATTTTTGACAAATACCTCCTGATCAGTAGTTGCCGCTGGTAAAGGGAGCTCCAAGGGGATTGAAGAAAGATCGGAAGGTGGCGGACTGAGGCTGAGAACATCATGCTCGACAGGGATGGATGCATCAAATGGATCTAGGGCTATGTGAGAATCGAGGGTGGTCAGCAGTTCATCAGGGGAGCTGGGAGAGTCGGCTGATGTACAGGAGCCGATGAGGGATTCCAGGTCAAAGTCGCTCAGGTCGATTTTCTCTGCCATCCACTCCATGCCTGAGAAAGGATCTGCAAGTGTAATGCAATATTTATGATCTTCCGAACTAGTTAAGAAACCCATAAGTGTACCTGCTGCAGCAACCATATTACCATTAGTAAAAATGTATTTATGCCATTTTAAAATGTTATGGGGCAGGATAGTCTAGTGGTATATGTGTTGGACTCCCAGCCGGAAGGTCGTGGGTTCAAGCCGCAGAGTCGGCTTACCTGTAAGCATCCTTGGGCAAGATGCCTAACCCCCATCTGCTCCATGTGATAGCAGCATGTATTTGTAAGTTGTTTTGGATAAAAGCGTCTGCTAAATGACCCAATTGTAATTGTTCAGAAGATCATTATATTTAAGGGTCAGCATTTCATGGTTTCTCACCTTTGCCATCATCTGCTCCGACGTTTGTGTCGAGCAGGTCACTGGCACCCAGCCAAGGGAAGGAGTCATTCCTGGCTTTGGTTTCGAGGAAGGTGGGAGGAGAGGAAGGAGAGAGGGGGGAGCACAAGGACTGGCAAGGAGATGGGGAGGAAGCATAGGAGGGCGAAGCTGGTGCCCTGCCCTCTAAGAAAGAGGAGGGAGAGAGAGATTCCTCTTCATCTTGGTCCAGAAGGGGCCTCATGGGGTCAGCCATCAGATACGAGGGCTCTAAGCACAAAGTTAAACATTGTTACAAAATCATTTTCACAAAGTTCCATTCAATCCCAGATGTACAGCTATTCTCAAATTCATGATGCCAATCAATATCTAACTGGTTTTGAAAGCATTTCAAGCACTGCAGCCTGTTGACTTAGGCTACTTTGTGGCCTAGATCAAGGGGAGATTGTGGGTTGGACATTTGAGGTGAAAACACTAACCTAAGTACAGGGCCCCCACGTCCTCCAAGGCCAGCTGGGAGCTCAGAGTCATTGTTGCTAGTCAGTAGTGCCAAAGAATTTGTGAATAAACCCAAATAAGAGTCTGACAACTGTAATAAGTCGAGCGATTTGGTGCTGTCGACTGCAGCAAGGCTGAGGGTGGTTAGCAAGAGAGACCTGGAAAGAAGAGAAAAGTTTTAAAGGGAACGCAGAATACACACATTACTTTAAAAAAAAAAAGTCTTAGGTCAAAACATCTTTTATCAAAACCAGAACAAGGCATTTGATAAGAATGCTTTATTATGGAGTAAATGTGGTAAAAAGAAATGATACAGTGATAATCCTTTTGTATTTGCAAATGTAACGTTAGCTATTTTTTTTCTGGACATCAAATCACATTTCAAGTATAGTTTGTGGAATAATTAGTAAAAATACATTTGTTTGCGCTTAAATAAAGAATTTGAGACTGGGAACTATTTTGGGGTGAGGCTTCAATGACAAGTCTTACAAGCCTTGAAGGGAGAGGCCCAGCCCTCCTCCGGGATAAGATTTCCTAATATGGTCATGCTTTGCCCGGTAACGCCGCCTACGCAGTGATCCACCACAGTTATGACGGAAGAGCACCGCCATTTTCACAACACACAACCATCTGTTAAAGCCTAAGCAAATACATAGCACGCCATTTTGGAAGCGCCACGTTGTCAGTGTTGTATGTACACATACGCACACACGTTAACATAAAATTAATTCTCAACTGCCACTAAACCAACATGCCCTCAATTTGGCATTGACAATGAACAGCGATTTGCCCCACAAGTTTGACACACTCGTTATTAGATTTGACATTCAGGATATCGCGAGAAACAAGAGTCACTAAAGAAAGAAGTGTCACTAAATATATACTTACGCCATTTTGCCAGAAGGAGCCACTGCGCTTCGCCGCTGCAATGCCGGGTTTTGCCGCTGCAAGTTTAGCCGCCGCCTTTACACTGCCATTTTGCGCGGGAGCACTTCTAGCTCGGGATACGTACTAACGATTGAGGTTACGGAAACGAAAAGCGACAAGAAGCGGTCACATCACCATATATATGGCCGAAGCACTGTCAAAGGTAACCTTCCGCCCAATCACATCTTTTGGAAAGCAGTACACGGAAACAAAACAATTTCTTAGCGGTATTCATCAATAACTAATCTATATGGTATCATAACCTAAACTTAGTCCAATCTTAACCGTATTCATAATTTATAAACAACCATTAACCTAACCCTGATCACAAACGCGTTTAAAGTAAACTAAACTTAACCAGAAAATGCCAAAATACACCTAAGAAAAAACAACGCCTCTGCCAAGTGAAAACTCATTCATATTATTCCACTAACTAACATGTAGCCTACCTCAGAGTTCAGTTATTGAGAAATTATGCTGAAGATGTCTGAAAACGGAACTATCAATGTTATACGTCATCTGGTAGCCGATTGCAGCCCAGTCACACTTTATTTTTCATTCATCATTCACAGCCATCCCAAACAGTCCAGTAGAAGAGGCTATACTACAGCCTTAACTTCACTTCTAATTGTATGAAAACACAACAACAAAGCACGAACTATTTAATGTATATTAATTTTTCCAAAACAGGAAACCTGTACGTAAAGTATAAAGTTTGCAGTATTATGGGATCTCAAACCTGTGGGTTTTGTAAAACTTCAAACGGCAAATGTATTCATGCACATATTCATGCATTTTTTAATAAAACAAATTTAACACAACAAAATACAGCAAATAAATTGGTCAGTAGGTCGAGTGCACGAATGGGAACTGTGCAATGTTAAGGTTGTGGAGATAAAGTGTGGGTCTAGTTACATGAAACACCTAACTTGCCCGAACATCTCATTGGTCTTTCTAAAATATTTCAACATTTTTTCCAACTCGGTTGCCACAAGGTTCAATTTGCTTGCCAGCTTGGACTCAAGGCCCTTTTTCACCTGCTGATCATCTTTATCATGGGTGAAGTACATATCCATTCCAGCCATTAGGCCTGATGCCTTATTATACGCCTCTGTGGCCTTGGAACCTGCTGTACATCTATGTCGCACTGTTGTCAACCTGGCTGCCTTCAATCTTCCTATTGCCACTTTCTGCAGTGTGGCAGTGGAGTGTTCTCCTAATTGTACCATGCCTTCATTGATAAATGTCAAGCATTTTAGAATCTCTTCAGTGCGGAACCCAAAGTCCTTAAAGATTGTCGTGATTTTCTTCTTGTCTTGTACGGTGTTCACCTGCAAGAATGGACTTTGTTAGATGACAGCATAAAGTGATAATCTGATCTTGAACTAGAGCTAAAACTTAGAGTAAAGAGTAAACACACAGAAAAGCTCCAGGACCAGATAATATCCCTGGCTGTGCACTCAAAGCATGTGCTAACGAGCTGGCAGATGTCTTCACTGCAGCAGTCTGTAGTCCCAACATGTTTTTTATTTTTATTACTAATAATTTATTTATAAGGACAACACACATTAGTACAGCATATCATTCAAGTTTAGAATGAGTGTTGACTTAGTTAGTGAAAGGAACCATTGCGTGGCCGTGCTAGTAATAGTATGGAGATTACATGGTTAATGGCGACCACACAGTTTTCTGTTTGACAAACTCCTGCTATCTTTATGATATACAAAACGTATTTTGATTAAGGTTAAAGCTCGTACAAATGTACATTGTAATCATGTGCTTATATTTGTTTTCAAAGAAGGACTTGTTTAGTAGGTTATATTTTCTATTGATATATATTGGAGTATATTGGTCTAGTCTTTAAAGTCTCACTTACCAGTGGGTAATGTTATCTAATTGCAATGTGTAGTAAGAATAGGATGTAATGTATTGCACATTGAGTCATTGTATAAACAATATTAATATAGAAGGTGTATATTCCTATGCAGAGGCTCGTCTACTACTACTACCAAAAGGTAGAAGGCTAGATTTGGTAAATATTTGGTTATTTGTTTTACCATCAAAAATAGGTTTTGCCTATATTGAAACAGCCCTACCACTGTGTCACGTCTATTACACATTTTTAGATCAATGCAAATTTTAATTTTAAGCCCTGTCACCTTGCTGGTAAGTGCCGCTGAAGCCCCAGTGATGCCACCAGCAGTGGCCATGCCCACTCCAACTACTGTTAAGGCAAGCGAGGCACCCATGGTGACTGGGGAGAAGATCACTCCTGCTGCTGCTGTCAAGACTCCAACTGCACTTGTAGCTCCTCCAGCGATGCCAGCGATCTTGGTTCCTTTGGAAACCTTGAGATTTAAAGCATGGTTTCTAAGGTATAGAAATGGATCCTTTTATACCATGTTTACTGTGTATAGCACACACACTCTTTCAAGAAACATTCAAAAATAAGGTCTTTAAATGTATTTAAATGTTTTGATGCATCTATGGTATTAGCTTACTCTCTATTCATGAAAGAATTTCCATGTGGAGTTCTGAGTTCGGAGCCTTTACAATGTAGAGTTTGGGGGGGGGGGGGGGAGCATTCACAGGGAAATAGCATCATGTGAAACACAGGTAGGCTTTTATCACTTACCACTTATACTATAGGTGTCACCAAAAATACAAGAAACCATAAAGAAGCAGAATGAAGCTTTGAGTTGAATGCATGAAAGGAAGCTATGTTTGTTGTAAGGTGTGTTTCTGTATTTGTTTTGTAATAATTACCTTGTTTAAGTTGTGAGCAATGCAGAACAGATCATCAATGAGCATTGGATCATGTGTAGTCAGTAGAAGGTCATACAACGTGATGGCTTTACATATCCGCATAGCTTCAACTTCAATTATTCTGGAATGGTTTGTTATACCGTAAACCTTCTGAGATTGCTGATACATGTACAGTTACTGCATGTACAGAACAGTACCAATGATTCCTCTATCCTTGAAGTTGAAATATATCTACAAGATCCCTAGTTGATTGTATTAATAAAGAAATCATTGCACAGCAGACAACCATGTATGTAACCGAGAACCTCAATCATTACAATGATCCACAGTGGTCAAGACTCAAAGACTCAACAAGAAAATACAGCTAAGTGCAACAACTAGGCATAAATCCTGAAAAATCTGAAATCGATTATAGGTTTATTATAAACAAAGAAAGTTAGACAGTTGGAGCTGACTGATAGCAAACACATTGGTGGATTGGAAAACACGATTTCGTTTTCTGTTTCATGATGATAGGACTTCTAGGATAGGAAATGCATCCCAATGTCCCATTCCACAAGGCTAAGATTGTTCAGGAATATGAAAGTGAATTTGGTTTAATGTAATCTGTGAAATTCACCTTGTTGGGTCTTTACTGCACCAAATAGAGGCTGCTCTGATGGCGTTCTAAGGCAATATTGTGAATTAATCTCTTACTGCATGTATCCATTTCCCAAAAGGGATTTTTCATATCAATATCTCATGCAATAGTAAAGAAAAAAATGGCCTTCAACTTACTCATTTTCTTTCTTTCCTCTGAGGTCATTAGACAGTTGGTTCCAAGCTGAAAGTTGTTAAAACTATAGTTCAACAACTATTTTATGTATATATTTTACTCTCAGTAGCGTATAGTAGTTGTTTTTTTACTCACGTTTAACTGTCTTCCACCACTCCATTATATAACTGTAATCCTAAATGAAGCAAAATATACAATTGTGAAAAATCACTAGACTACCTAGACTACTATTACCTAAACGTTTCCTTACACACACACAAAATAAAAAAAAATCTTTAACTTACTAGGATACAATTAAAAATGACATATAAGCTGGTGTCTGGTGACCTCGGGTAATGTCATTACGGTTGGTCAGGTGTGGCCAGAAAGTAGAATAATAAATTTGATAAATTTGGTAATTTATTTTTGCCGTAGACCTATGCATTAGGCTACTACATTAGACCAATAGCCACATTTTATCCATAATTTACATTCCATAAACTGCTCCGAGTCTTTAGGAGAACAGGCGGCGGTGAGCACGGCATACCTGTCTGAAGAAGACGGCCAAATTATTACGGTAGGCCTACATTTTCTAACATCTGATAAGCTATCCTGGAAATTATAATTTCTACCATTGATTGTTATATTACAGCCTACTTTTCAACATACTGTATAGAGTTTATAACTTTCAAGAGGTAGACTGCAAAGTTGCAAAATGTACTGGTGTTTGCATGGTATGGTAGGAATTTCCCAAGCTGTGATTACTTTCTCACATCTGGACTCGTTAGACAGCTTTACTGAGTATTGAACAAACCTCTGGTGAATTAGTGGAAGACTGAGGACTAGTGCTCCATCTTTTCACAGATTCAGTGTTGTTAATTGTAGATGAAATAAATGTCCTTGGCAGCGGGACTGGTTTCTTTGGCTATAGAGAGAGAGAGTGGCATTCTTTCACATAGCATTGGAATTCTTTCTTGCCAGGTGAGGTTGCCACTGTCTGCCCTATCTATTATGAATCAACACTGTAGCTGTCAATACAAAAATAGAATCTCATAGCTTAAAATAAATACATGTAATCTTCTTAATATCTTAAGTATAAATAAAAAACAACTATAGCTCAAAATGGCAAACATGTAAATAAGAAAACCTTAACCAGAACATATGCTGTAACACAAGAGGTATGCTAGTCAGTTTACAGGTTGAACAGCTTTTTGAACTTAGAAATATTTTCATTTTCAGAACCTCAAATCAGATTAAATTTATTCAGGATGAGCAGGTCCTTATTTTGTTTGTCTGTCCTGTCAAATACAAAACACGCATTCTACTGTGTATGTTTTTTATATGCAGCTTTATATTTACATGTAACATTTAGCTGTGTTCCAGCACTCATGGAGAATCAAACAAAACAAAAATATGGAGGACATATTTACTTTAAATAAAACACCACACACACACACACACACACACACACACACACACACGTGTGTACATGCAGTATTATGATTACATTTGGTCAGAATAAACAGTGATCTCTTCAATGCTCTAATGTTTAAACCATAGAAATCTTAAGAATCTCAAGATAATCTGAAAACGAAAAAGCAGACTTCTTGGTTTCATCAAACATTTATGGATTATTTTAATGTGAATCTTGATTTAAAAAAATTCTTACCTGTGACATTTTTAACCATTGGTTCCTGTCGTATTAAACGCTGACAGATCTACAGGTTATCAATGCTCATCTGGAGGCAGTACCTTATAAAGGAACAAATTTTCTGGAACAGGATGAACTAGACTCAGGTTAAAGAGGGAGGTTTCATAGTACACCTTCCACACTGTAAAAATTGTAACGTAAATGTATGTAATGTGAATGAACAATTAACATAAACAGCCAACCCCAGAGCTGCATTTAAAAGCTATTTCACTGCATGTTGTTGTATTGAGTAAATCTTAAAATACAGCCAGTTATGTTGTGATCTTACAAACAGGGAGGTATTTAAAGCTGGAAGCAAAAATCACCAATTTACTAAGCAATAAAAAAAAAAATAATAAATGAAAATGGCATCCACCAGCATAACACACCATATATTACAATTTCTGTTTTGTCTGATGTTGATTTAAAAAAAGAAAAAAAAAAAGTGATGAATGCAAATAGAAAGTCAAAGTGAACCTAAAAGAAAAAAAGCCCTGGTGGTCTGACTGTGTCCAAAGTGTCTTTCAATGCAGTTTATTTCTCATCCTTGCCAAAGTATTCCTTTTGGAACTGTTGGAACTCTTCTTCCGTGAAGAAGGACTTTGATTCAGCAGGCTTGTTTGGAGTGTCTGGAAGATTCCGGGACTGTCTCCCGGAATTTTGCTTGAGGATCTGATGTAAGCAGAGATAGAGAAGTTTACGTGTTTTTGTTGTAAAAGTTTCACAGTTTTACTGATTAATGGCTTACTTTAATGTAATTCCCAAAATTGTTTTTAATATGGTTTGGCCAATTGGTAGCTTGTAATTTCATTCAAACACTTCATTCAAAAACACTGAAAACATCCTACCTAAAATGTCAGGAAGCACCAGAACAGCACAGCACAAAAATCCAGATAGTCCAGATAGAGTTTAATGGACTAACAGACAACCTTACCTTCATCGTGTCAGAATTTGTGGCTTCGTATCCCGTTCCCAGGAAGTATAATAGATTAGTACTCATCTGGCTTTGCTTTTGCTTCTTCCTGAACTCATCTGAATTAATAAACATAATGCCACATCAGCCCAAATGTGATTCATTGAAGGCTTCTTTGGTGAAAATGTAAAAATGATTCAAATGGAAACATTTATGCATTTTTCAAATACAGACCTACGGCAGACTTGATCCTTTTGTCTTTGACAGTAGCTTTATTCTTGCCAGGACCAAGGCGACCCTGCAGCCGTTTGACTTGCTTTGTGACTCCCTGCCGTTTGGTGCTTACCAGCTCCATAACATTGGCTTTGCTGGGCCTTTTCAAATTGCTCTGCTTACCCTTACAGGCATCTATTGGATGAAAGACATGAGAAGAATAGAAAATGCATGTTACATTTAGTGTCAGTGAACGAAATATTTTTTCCACAAAAATAAAATACAAAAAATAACCAATGTGCAGTAAACGTATTTGTTCACAAGACTATTTTGTAATATACTGTATGTCAAAACTGGTTAATTTGATGCCATTCAACCCCTTAATTTGTGAGTTTAGCTAGTTTATTCTAAAGGCGTCTAGCTATGGTAGTTATATAGCTAATTACATATTAATACTTTTATTGTTGATAGGCACAACTTCCTAAATATTAAGTTACTAGCGCATGGCTAGTAGAATATACACTTTGAAGCAATAAAATTACCTTTAATATCATCGCTGAGTAAGTCAAGTCCTCTTCTTATTACTGATGCCGACATTCTGGCATATAATACACAAGTTTTGATTATAGCTAATTACATCGACATTAAATTGCTGCGACTTGATTCAGAAGGACATCAAACACGCGAAACTATCGAGATCAACATCCACTAAACTGTGCACCCATAAAATCAGTCCGTAAAATAGTGGAAACGCATACAGTTCCGAATTGTATCATTCAATTTTTCAACGTAAACCGTAATCGTACCGTTTTGTCTCTGACCATAAAAAAAATCTTGGAAAAGATTCTGAGCCAATCAATTCAAATGAAATTGACTGTTCCTAATTGTCCTAATTGTCATACTCATATGTTAGTTGAGTATGTTGTTCTTGCTTTTGTTATAACCTGTAATAATAGTGTAAGAGGAGATTTATTTTATGTATTTGATGGTGGTATGTTGCTTTGTATGATTTTAATTAATGTTCATGAGTTGATAAATATATAATCTACATTGGTTAGAATATATAGTTCCTAATTCTACAAGACAGCTCCTCTGTAGTGTTGTCAATTTAGATTGGGCGGAGTGATACGTCCCACTGAAAAGGATTGATTATTATGTTTTGTGGTCATTAAACAGAGACCTGAGTTATCCTCTCAAGAAGTTGTCCCCGTGCTATTCTTACCCTTGACCCGATATCGATTATAAATATCCTTAAAGCTATTACTAAGTTATCAGCGTTAAAATAGATTAATACATTATTAAAATATATATTTAAAAAAAACGATGTTTAGGCTATAGTATGAAAGGTCACCCCTCTCTATATTATCTAATGTTATCATTACTATTAAGTCGGCGGACTCGGTTGGGAGGGGGGACATTATTATTATTTTTTCTTTTTTTTAAGTCGCTTTTTTTTTTTAAATATGGTTGCTTGTTTGGAAAATCTGACAAGCGACTTCGTTCTTTTACATTCATGGTCGCTTCTCACAGCCTCATACTAATATCAAAGCTGTAGTATAATTCGCTTTCCCACAAATACTCACGTGGAAGAGCTAAGCTTGTGGTAGTTGGGCTTGCCATAGGAACGCCCCATTCACATGCAAGATGCGAAGGGGGCGTGTTCTCGTGTAGATGACGTTGCACACTAGAATATTTAACCAATGTTGCCGTTCTAAGGCGAAACGTTCCCAGGTGAGCATCTTATCTGATTTATTTTGCCACGTTTTGCAATTTGTGTTTACCTGAATTTGCTAAATAAAATAAGACTCCGAAACTGCGGTTTTCTTTTATAACTGTATAGGCTATGATGTGGAATAATATTTCGAAGCAGGTGAGTACAATCCAGACTATCAACGTTACTGATCAGACATTGCCCAACAAATTAACAAGATAAAGTTTATTGGCATTACAGACTTTTAAGTTCAACATTTTTAAGTTCAAGTTTAAATGACTAATTGTACTTATTTTCCCCCCGCAAGAATGCAGTGGTTAGATTGGCCACGCTGCCCGTGGTTCGTTCAGCTTGTGCACTTGTGTCGGTTTTATACATGGACACTAAATGTTGGCATCCCCGCGTGAATTCACTGTGTGAGTTTATGGAGAGTGGTGCAATTACCGTCAGCTCAGTGGCCTATAACAGTGTTTCTCCTGCCGTTAATAAAATAGAGCCGCAAAGTAAGTAGCCTCTTCTAAAGTGAAACTAACTGTCCGTTAGTTCTGATATTTATGGATTTGCCTGAACACAACATTTACACAACCTCCTCAGTTACCACTGTGAATGATCTGGCATGTAAAGGTCTGGATTGGCTGGAGACTGCATTACCAGTACTTCAAAAGTCGGCAAATGAGGTAAAGGTCTGTGCCATTCAAATTACAAATGGCAATATGATTTTAATTATAAAGGATTAGCCTACTGGGAACATGACTGTTGGGTTTAAACCTTGTTATCATCACCCAGATTGTTGCTAGTGCCAAGAATAAGATGGATGAAGTCAAAGATATGGTGAGCATTGTACGCAATGGAACTATGGATTGCGTGCAAATTTCCATCACGTGGGTGACTGGGAAAGGAAAATTACAAGTGACTGATCCTACCAGCAAGATGGCTAACGATCAAGGTATTGATCTGTCCCTTGTGAAGAGAGCCACCAGTGTAGCTGGTCTGGGACTAGACTGTGCACTGAACCTTTCAGAGGCCCTGGTCGATCTCGTTTTTTCCCAAACGGATATGGGTATGTATTTGTTGTCACACTACTAACAACATTCGAACATCTAAAGTTACACGTAACCAAAGCACCTCTTAACCCCTTGATGTCCATTTGCGAACTCTCAGAGCAAACTGCCAAGTCTGTGGAAGGATTTGAGCTTGCCCCAGTCACACAAAGTTATTCTGCACGGCTGGTCTCCCTCTCTGCCAAGCTGTACAGAAGAACCGTGGATACGATTGCCGTTAAGATGTGCAATGTACAGGTCTGCCGTCAGGAGTCTCTTGGCTCTATTTTGGATGTGGGAATGGGTGCACCAGTAATGAACCAACATGCTTGAGTGTTAAAGGTGCTCCAAGCATGTATCCTATGAAAATAGTTTCTTAGTATTTATACTGCCATCTAGTAGCGTAGATGAAGCAGTGCAAATAGCAATGTCCGCTACATTCTGTACCTATGAAGCAAGCTAACTCTCCATCCCACGTGAGTGCATAAAACATAGTTTAACTTTCCATATACAGGAAAAGCTTGGTGTCATATTGGAAGGGAAATATGCACAGCTTAAGCAGGAAATTGCAGAGGTATTGAGATGGTCATGAATACTGTGTTACTTTTGGTAATATTGGTAGTCTGGATACACAATTGTGCCATTAGTTAGTTTGGACGTCTTCGATGGATGACACACTCTATTGTTTGTTCTGATCAACAGGTTTTGCACAGTGTGTCCTGTCCTGACGGCTTTGTTCAACAACTGCAGACCTGCTGTCTGACCCTGGCATGGGGAGTTCACAGCCTGCCTCAGTACCTCCATAATCAGGCTGTGTGTGTGCTCTTCTTTATGTCACAGATGTGCAACTTGAGCTGTCCCAATTCCCAAAGACTGCCTAACCAAGTGAGGGTCTGCCTTGACATCACTCATGACTACGTGATCCACAACACCCCAGTCACCTGGCTGAAGCGGGGTTCTCTCAGCACTGCCTCATTCACCCCACAAGTCACCAATGGCCAAACGAGGAAGAGGCCTTTAAAGGCATCGAGCAATGGCTGCTCAACGTCAATGTAGTCCCGACATGATTCATTACATTAACTTTAAATGCATGTACACCTGTTGATCCTTTCTCTCATGGCCCTCTACAATTTGGTTATTTAAATTTGATAATAAAAGATTCATTGTATGAACATCTGTACAGATTCCCCTTCTTCTTTTTATTGTTTCACTTGTTTCATGTAGGCTGAAATAAGTATGACATTTGTGAATACCATACTTATTTTAGAGGAGAAATATCAGATGAGGAGCCTTCCATCTGTTAAAATTACCATGTGGAGCGTCTTGTGAAATTGTAGGCTATAGGTTTCACAAATAAAGTCTTTTGGTACAGATGTAACTGCAAAAGTGGAATTTTTTTTTTATGGAAATTTTAACAAGACTTGTGAACCTTTTTTAAAAGGCTTACCATGACCTATGTGCATTCTTTATTGCACAGCAACGTGTAACATTTTGATAAAAGCAGGTATCCTCAGATTAGGACCATTTATTTTCCCTCATTTCATATAAACACCCTATGGATGAAAGTAAAAATTTAATTATGCAAACCACAGCGACTGAGATATGCTTACTGCTCTGGCATAGTCTCCTTCTCATCCCTCTGGACATTACAAAATACAGACTCCTTGGGTCTCCCTTGCTTCTGGTAGCTCGGCTCTAGCTGTCATATTTAGCTTGCTTAAAAAGGTCAGGAGCGACTGGTCTTTTTGAGGGACCATCTTGGGGAAGACACAGTAGCCGCAGTTTCTGCAGGGTGTTCTGTCCTACCACGTCTTGTGCTGGGTCCAAATAGTTTTCTCATGTCAGGCAAGAATCAATCTGTGAAATTTCTTTCAACTCAACGCTCTACCAGCTGTTCTGCTATGCTGGCCCTCACAGCTGCATTAGTGGTTTAGTTCTCCATCCAGGAGACCTGATGGGCTGCAGTTGAGCACAATGGCCTGAAGAGCAGAATGAGCCTCTTGACAGAGGAACTTATGGCTGTCACAAATTCTCTGCAGCAGGGCTCTGGCCCTCTGCTCAACCTCAGGGTCCGTTAGCGGTTAACATACAGGTCCCCAAGGGACACTGTACTGTGCAAGCTGTGTACCCCCAAAAGGCAAGGCACACTAGATGGAGTCGCTGAGTAATTCTGGGTTCTGAACAAAAATAAATGATAGCATCCTTGCTAGAAAGCATCGCTGAATAATCTGTGCCCTACGTGTCAATTTAAGGGTTATTTAAGGATCCAAAGAAATTAGTGATGGTAGTTAACGCTTAACATTGATAAGATTGTTTACTCAAAAACAATTAGGTAATTTAGCGGACACTTTAGACAGATGGAGGTAATGAATCTTGCTTACATGTAAGCAAACTCCATTCTATAGATGGTGATAGAAAATTGCTTGGAATATTTGCACCCGTTTGATCTATGATCTTTATTGCAGACATCTGTCTATCCCATTTAGTGGTTTACATCAGTTAGACACCCAACGTTTGGTAGGCAAACCAAAAGAAAGACAGACTACCAAAACTAATCAGCAAAACATTTATTTGAGTTCATTATTTCACTTTTGACTGGACTCAGATTTAGATGTGGATGCCCTCAGAGAGGAAAGGCGACGCCTCTTGGCAATCTGTTCTTGACGTTTCTCCTTGGCCTCCTGTAAAAATTGGGAAATATCTTCAGTGAGTTGGGTGCAACTGGGTTGGGTTGCATGTACAGAAAATCTCATTTGTTACTTACATTATATTGCAACAGTTAGGCCTAATTGACCTTTAATTTAGGCAGATAAGCTTTACCATATATAACGGTGTCATTGTAACATTCTTGGCAATACCTTCAATCTCTTGGCAAGCAGCTTGGCATACTCTGATGCCTCTTCCTTGTTCTTCTGGGTGCGCTGTCTCTTGAGGGCAATGCGGCGGCGCTTGTGCTGCAGCACACGGGGGGTCACCAGTCTCTGAATCTTGGGAGCCTTGCTTCTGGGCTTCTTGCCTATCCAGAGAAGGAAGGGGACTCGTTATCTGGGGCTGTCCAACTATGTTTTGACGTGTTCTGGACAAATCAAAACTCAAGGTACAAAGCAAACACTTTTAATTTATGTGGTGGGCTGACGAGGACATTAAATTTGAACTGAGAAAGCATTGCAGTCCAACCAACCATGGTTAGAGGGTCTGGTTGTATCTGGAAGCAGCTCTGCAGTTACTCTGGCAACACATCTTGTCCCCCCTTGAAGACTATTGACAAGTCAAAAGGGTCTGCTAGTGAGCCGTGAACCTATCCAGTTAACATTTACACAAATGTTAACTTGCGTAACCGTCACCTTGTCTATTCAGTAGAATTGATCGTCCAGTAAATGCTGCATCCCATGCAAATTTCCTCAGCTACCAGTATTTGGTGTAAGCCACCATGTCTAATTTCCCCAGACAAGCTTAAACTCAGAACAGTGACAGACAAAATGGAAGAGTGCAGAGGAGTATTTTACCTCCACTCCACTCCACAAAATTGATATAATCCCCTATAATTTTATTCTAGGCAGTTAAGGGTTGGCAATTCCAAAATTTATTTTTGCATGCAGTAGTAGAAATCAAACAAGTCAATCCTGCCCAACTCAAATACTTGAACTCACCTTCTTTAGTCAGGGGTCTCCTCACAACATACTGCCGTACATCATCCTCCTTAGACAGATTGAAGAGCTTGCGGATCTTGCTGGCTCTTTTGGGACCAAGGCGACGAGGGACAGTGCTGTCAGTCAGCCCAGGAATGTCCTTCTCACCTGAGATAATTAATAATAATTAATTAATAATTACATGCAGTGTCAGACAACCAAATGTCATGCTTTCTGATTCATAAGCTACGGATATATAAATATTCAAAGTTTGCCCTTTAATGGCATTAAATTTTATGACACTTTAAACAAATTGAGGTTCAGTTACATCTTATGCACCCATATGTTAGTAAAGTGATACAGGGATAGCCACTACATTTGAATCTACGTCACAGAGGGAAGGTGTGTGATTTCTAGTGGTCATTTATGGAAAATTTGAACAAAAAAGAAAGCTGTGTACCTTTTTAAATTTATAAAAGCACACAATGTGCTGGTCCAAACTGACAAAGATTCGGGAAATGCAAACATTAGCTAGGTAATTATTTTCCAGTGTTATTCCATATGACACCAAATGTGCACATAATGAACCTTGCAAGTGGAATATTTTTTAGTCGAGAATATAATATTTAACTTTGAATTATAAATCCCCTACATTAGGTTAACCAGGCTAATTGCAAGTTATACGCAACAATGGGTTTCCAGTCAGTGTTTAGGGTTGAGACATTTAGCCTGAAGCACTGAGGTTGCACTGGTAGCCGGTTATGGAGGGTAGGCTAGGTTGTATGTCCCTAGACGCAAGGTTTGATCCTTAACAAGGTTTGCACGGTCTCCACCTGTTAGCATCCTTGAGCAAGGCGTCTTATTCCTACCTGCTCCTTAATACCGAGTAACTAAGTTGATTTGGATAAAAGCATCTGCTAACTTGCCAAATTGCAATTGAAGGTAACCAGAACTGGACCATTTAAGTACACAACAATTCAAATTGCCCACACCTTACAACTTACCTATGCACATAAATAACCTTGAAACAAGTGTTATATAATTATAAGTCACAATCATTATCACTTATTTTCAAGTTTTTAAATATGCTGAGAGAGCATTGCAGTTCAACCAACCATGGTTGGAGGGTTTGGTTGCATCTGGAAGCAGCTCTGCAGTTACTCTGGCAACACATTTGTCCCCCCTTACTGACTATAGACCAATCAAAAGAGTCTGCTAGTGTGCCACAAACATGCTTTCAATGATGCCCGATAAACTAAAACCGTACGACAAAAAAAAAGCGTTTCTCACCTTTCTTTACGATAACCAAGTTAAGAACACTCAGGTTGGCATCGACGATGCAGCCACGGACAGACTTGCGCTTGCGCTCACCAGTCCTGCGGGGACGGTAGCAGGAGTGGCCCTTGCTGAGCAGCAGGCGGACACGACCATTGGTCAACACACCTTGCTTCATGGGGAAGCCCTGCTTGTCATTGCCTCCACTGATGCGCACCACATAGCCCTTTAGTAGAGACAATGTACAGAATGTTATGCAATGGACAGGTTCGTAATAAAATACTGTCAAATTAATCTATGTGAAAAAACGATCCTTAAGAGACTTGAAGGCTAAAAAAAATAAGGACAAACAAAAGATGCAGCTGAACTAATCAGGGATAAGTGATACATCTGATGTCTCTGTTCTGCAGATACATTTAACTCAAATAGTTAATGCACTAGTCAGTTCAGTACAACATTTAAGGGTTATGAATATTATGCCCAAGCTTGATTGACTTAATTCCAACATTTACAAAAAAAAGTTACCTTCCACTCATCACCCAGAGGATCAGCTGCCACCTCAGTAGCCATACGTTTTTCATAGAAGGTCCGCAGTTTGCGCTCATCATCAACTTCAATGAGCTTCTGGCAGCCAGTCGCAGGAAATGAGATGTTCAGCTGCAAGGCAATACAGTTCTTAATACAACACTGACTGTGTACTGGCAATGGAATAAAGCACAATAAAGATCCTAGATCCAGCCCTACTAGGCACAGCGCAGTAGTTATGCCACAGTCTACAGAGATAGCACAGTACTTATCCACACGAAAAAATATAGTATTTGCTGGATTAAGTGGCATACACCTATGGAAACTGGGCATAGATAAGAGCGTGTCCACGAGTAATTTAGGATTGTACAAAGCCTAATGGCCTCCCCAATTTTAGCTATAAAGTTAGTTGGGACCGCCACTCGCAATTCTGTAAACGTGTTCGAGACGGCAACAACTCGACAACACCCAAACTAACGATAATATACACTAGTTTGACCCAAGACTTCTAAATTCTTGAATCATTCACAGTGGGCAGCCATGTTTTTGGAGGGTTTACTTGCCGACACATTTAGCCTCTGCTAACTCAATCAGTAGGAATCCTACGTAGCAGAGCTATGTAATATACAATTGAATAGACCGTTTTAATGTTTAAATGCAGCACTTCATTTATATGATAATATTTGAAAGAAAGCAACTAAACCTAAATACGAATAAACTTGGGAACCTTGTACCTTCATTTTGCTAAACCGACACAACGACGGTCCGCCACGGAAAAGAGACCGGATGTCCGCTTCGTTGTCTCACATAGGCTGAAAAGTTATCGCGATAACACCTTCGCCTGATTTTATATGACTTTTCTTGTCTAGACCGTTCTTATAAAGACCTCAATCAAAATGTAATTATGTCAGTATAAAAATTTATTAGCACGTCATTACGGTAGGAAAAAAGAGAAAATTACTCGATTTATTCGCAATAATACAATTATATAAAATCCTCAAAACATATTTGCCTAATTTACGAATAGTACGTAAATTCCTTTACATCAATAGAGAAACGTCATAGACCGCACATTAAAACAATTCAGTGTAGTAGTAGAACGTAATTAATTGACTATAATGCTACTTTTAATCTTTAACCCATGCTTTTAACTTGTGGTCGCCACTGCGCGTGCGTGCGTGCGTGCGTGCGTGAGTTGGTCACAGGGTGCCAGAAGATTACGGCGCACGGCTGTCATTGTACAGAGTTGAGCGTGATGACGGACTTGTTTGTGGAAGAACTGTCTTAAAATGCAACCGGATGTCGATCCATTTAATATAATAGATAATAGGCGTAACAATAGTGTTTTTTATTCAAACCGTTAAAGTCTAATGTTTGGTCAACCATCCGTCCGCGAGTTTTTCTGGAGTGCCTTGTCTCTGTGAGAGACGTCCTGTTTGCACTGAACACCGCACGAACCAGACATGAGTAACGTTAATCCTGGTTTCTGGGACCAGTTGCAAGCTGGCAGCTCCGAAGTTGACTGGTGTGAAGGGAATTATCTAATTTACCCCACCATTGCTGAATTTTATAACACGGTTGGTTGTAGTAATATGATTTGTCTTTTGCCTAATGTATTTGTTATCACACAATGTATTTCTTGTTTGTTTTTACTCGGTGCAGTTTTATGTACAGTCACATACATGCTCGATACCATAAGTCGAATGGCTTTGCTTTTGTGCATGGCAGTGCTTTTGTTTATGACTAGCGCCCGTTTGAATGTTATTCTTAATCTGGTACAACAGTGAAAGACAACTAAAAGACGTCACACAGTATCACCGAAAGGCATATGTTGCAGCTGTAATGGAAAATATAAAGTGCTTAAAATTGCTCTGGTTTCCTAGTGTCTATTTATAAATGGCCATTGAAATAGTTATATTACGTGTAACGTAAATGAATTACATTTCCAAACAGGTTTTTGATCACCTTTTATTTCTTTATCATTTCAGATCAGCAACATTTTGTTTTTTGTTTTGCCACCTATATTAATGTGCTTGTTCCGCCAATATGCAACACATTTCAACAGTGGGATATATCTCATATGGATTCTACTAGTTGTGGTTGGTAAGTTGCCTGGAACATTTACTATAGGCCTAGTTTTGTGGTGACTTTAATAACCTTCTGGTCAGTGACAGACATTTAGAAACCTTATTTGATTTAATTTAACAAAAGTGTGTTGTCATTTTAGTTGCTACTGAGAAAGTAAAAAACAATACGAGATAGTTATAAGATATTTTTTTATCTCCTGAGTATTTATCCAAACTCCTCCTCACTGGGCTCACTATTTCCTCATCTTGTTTACTGTTTGTTTGTATGTTTTATAACTTAGGACTTTATTGCCTATGTTATAAGAAGTATTTGTGATTTTCAGCCATGGTGAAAATAATGTTTTTGAAGTCTGTGTCTGTAGGCCTGATAAATATGTTTTCAAGGCAGCAGTTAGCTGCCCTGAAAACGCCCATCTTGTACTGTCAGCAAAGATAGAGAGGTTTCCTGAGACACAACCTTAGAATTGGAGGTCGTAAATATTTGCATACATCACACAACCACTGCCATCCTTTAGTGCATTATAAGTAACAGTATATGAGTTTAAATTTAAATAAATGATAACAACCTTTCCTATTGTTTCAAAAGATTGACTTCCCACTAAGCTTTATGTTCATGTCTGAAAACGATCTTTCACAGCTTGGTCAAGTAACCCTGGCCCATACCGCCAGGCCAGTGTTTCGTTTCATATTGTCAGTTTTCTGCTAGCAACCATTTTTATTTTTTATTCATTAAGCTGTGATTCATCTCTGATCATAAGTTCACTGTCAGCATACACACAGTAAGATTATACAATAGTATGTATAGGAGCAACGGCTGGCCTTACTGATGGAAAAATAAACTTGATTAAAGACATTTTAATTTAACACGGATGATGTTTCTGAGTCCCCTTCAGTATTCTGTCTCAAAGAGAAATGCAGTGTGCATTTTTAAGTTGCTTAAGTAACAATCAACTGTATCCCACACAGGTCTACCTTAAATGGGAATCCATTACGTTCAGTATGTTTTCTCAGATGTAGCTATATGGCTTTTGTTTATTTGTTTCAAATGATGTTAACATTAACCCAACTCCCGGGGTACCATGTTCACCCAATTCCAAACAGTTATTCTTATGTTGAATTGATTGAGGTACTGGCTTTGTGATTCTGGAGCAGTTTTTCGATATGATACTAAAAACCTCTCTCTAAAGTAGTTTTTATATTTTTGTGTTATCTCTCTGTCTCCTCCAGGTATTGGATCAACCTATTTTCATGCCACGCTGAGCTTCCTTGGTCAGATGTTGGATGAGTTGGCCATCTTATGGGTGCTAATGTGTGCCATTGGCATGTGGTTCCCCAAAAGATACCTCCCCAGAATCTTCAGGAAAGATCGGTTAGTTATGAAGCATATTAACCCTACTTGCATAACCCACTCTGTTTTGCAGACATAACTTTTTACAAGTCTTGTTACTGTAGTTTAGCTATTTAGCCATAATTTAGCCATTGTGCTGAAATGTCATTGTTAAAAACGCACATGTAATATCTGTTTTTTGCAATAGCAGTGTCACTCGTGCTCCTGCAATTAACATTTAAAAAATGTAAATATAACAAAAGAGGTATAATTATGTTTTCTACAGTTCGCATGCGACAAAGCACAATTTCAGTAGATACTTTGTTTAGTTGCGCAAGTTCATGTGCTGCGCTTAGCTTATTGGCTACTGTTGGTATTGTCATGTGTTCACTGGAATGGCTATCCCGTTTAATAATAGGACAGTTGCAAATAGATGACACCAGTAAAAGCTGCATCACGTCTTAACTTTTCTTATCATTGTCATAGTGCCACTAGGGCTACTCCCTCATCTCAACCTATCACATAAAGGTCAAGGCATTTGCTCTTAAATCTGTAGTAGAAAAGCACTATAGCATATAGTTTGTGCTCTAAAAGAAAGCTAATAGTCATGCATGTATGTTAAAGTATTTAATTTTAAAAATTTCGAATGTTCCTACATCCATATTGCATGTATACAGTACTGTATGTGTTCTTCATTGAAAAACGCAATGCAAGCAATTGCTTCGCTTTGTTTTCCCCCTCTTTCAGGTCACGGTTCAAAGTGGTGGTTGGCATCTTGTCAGGGATTACTACTGGGTTAGCCTTTGTTAAACCTGTTGTCAACTCTTTGACTCTAATGACCCTGGGCATCCCCTGCACAGCATTGCTCATTACTGAGCTCAAGAGGTTAGTTCAATGAGTCTGAAGTCTGAAGCAATCTGAAAACCCCTACAGACTCGACACACGCAGTGTGTTTTTTGAGAGTGAGTGAGGGTGAGTGGGAAATCCTTATCTGTGGCTGCCTGTGCAAACAGTAATGTTTATCCCCCTTTTGCAAGACTGCTGTCAGTTTTGAATTATCGAACAATAGTCATTTACAATGTCAACATATATAGCTGTAGTCTACAATCATGTGGCACCTTTGACCTATTGTTCTTACACAAGCATGCTGATGTCCTTTCTCGTTTGTTTTTTTCCGCAAACTTATGTGAAGGAAACAAAAAGGTCATTCATCTGTTTCTGTGTGCTTTGTTCCAGTACTGTCACTGAAAAATACGGCCACACTGTGTTGTTTTCTCCCGCTTCCCACAAACCTTACTCACCATCTTGAGTGTTGTAGCATTCGTTCCTCGATTGTTCACCCTGTTTATTATTATTCTAGACAGAACATGCTGTACCAGTCATCTATATTGGCAACTTGTTTTTGTTCTACTAAGTGGGTGAAAGTTCCGGTTGTTCAGGCTGATACATGGCTGCCCTTGGACTCGTTAGATGTGATAGGACCCATTCGTTCTTGTTGTTTATCATCATCTTTAGTCTATGACAATTGCTCGAGACTTGGGGCCCTATTTTAACAATCTAAGCACCATGCGCATTGGCATGGCGCAAGTGCATTTAGGGCATGATCAAATCCACTTTTTCTAGTTTAACGGTGGAAAAAATAGTTGCAGCACCAGGGGCATGGTTCAAGCGGGTTGTACTTTAGTCTCTTGATTATTCATAGGTGTGTTTTTGGCACAACATGCAATAAATCAGTCATCTCCCATTCCCCATGGGCCTCATTTATAAAACTGTGTTGATTTCACTTGAAAATGTTGCCTACTAATGAAAAACAGACAGAAATATTCAGATTTATAAAACGGTGTGCACACACATCCCACAATGGTTTTCCTTTATAAATCACAATCGAACAAAGTTGCCCTACGAGAACACACTTTTAGTCTCACTCTGTTAACACCCACATTTGTCTATAAATGGTCAATGAACGGCCCCAAATTAATATTAAAATAGGCCTGCCTATTTACGCCTGAGGAACCTGTTGATTTCACAGGATGACAATAGCAGATCGGAAACCAGGAAGAATAATAGTTTGTATAACGATAAGATGTCACACCAGCAGTGAATGTTGTGACTCTTGAAGTTAGATACTCTCTAATATAACTTTATAAAGTAAGGTAGATGGGTATAAAGTAAAGTTTGATGAAATTCAAACCTAGGCTACTTCTTCTCCTTCTTCTTCCACTAGCGTAGCAGACTAGTATCAACGTTAAGGTGCATGCCGCAACCTACTGTAATGTGTAAAGTTACACTTGCGTCACGCTTGGTACCGCTTTGCGTCGGGTGTAAGATAGGGCCCTTAATGTTACAAACGTTAAGAAAGATGGTAATGTGGGCTTTGTGGTGTTAGTTTGTATGAAATTAATTTGATAGTAGTTGATGTTGTACTATTCTATTCAAAAGATCTAGATATTTGGTTTTATTTGACATATTAAAGTGTACTTGACATTTTCCTGGCTCTACATTGTTTTCTAAATTTAGACTTGAGACAAATGTCTCAAGACTTGTGACTCACTTGAGACACGAGCAATGTTGACTTGCTTAAGCAGATGGTCTGCAGACATATTTAGTGACTCTATACAAAGATAAAGTATAGCCTATAGTTAAACACTTTCCAAGCCAATTTCCTTCCTGAAGATGTACTATTTTGTGCCCTTCGTGTCTAAATTTGCACTTCCTTTTTCAAGACATGGCTGGTCGATGCAAAGAAATGGCTTGCAGAATCCACTAAATTCCATAACAAGACATGTTGTCCAGAATACATGCAATTGTTAACACTAATCCACATGTGAACAACATAATACAATGCTTAACAAATTGTGTTAACAGCTTTTCTGGGATGTAGATATTTCACTGGGCTTTATTTATTGTATGTATTTATTTTTGTACAGGTGTGAGAACCCCCGTGTCTTCAAGCTAGGTCTGGTCTCGGGGATCTGGTGGGCACTGGCTCTCCTCTGCTGGATCAGTGACAGGATATTCTGTGAAATATGGTCGTCAGTCAACTTCCCCTACTTGCACTGTGCATGGTAAGCCTTTAACAATATGGTACTGTACAATTGTAGACAGTATATTATGTTTGCCCAATTCTGGTGAGCCTGTTAGTTAGATTTGTGTATTTAATTTAGCTCTTATATCTATTTGTGTTTTTTTTGTGTGTCTTCAGACACTCACTTACAGCTCACTGTTAGTTTTAGATTTGAGTGTATTTTAGTTTACTTTTAACAGTTTTTTTTATTTTAGTATTTTATTTGTTGTGCAGTAGGGGGCAGTTGAGTATTGGCATTTTGTGGTAAAGTGGGTTATTTTATGTTGGAAAAAATCTATAATCGTTACTCAAGTTGGGATTGGCTCAGATCTAAAACTAGAGATACATCCATTAATTAGTTTTAGTTTAGTTTCTTCTTAATCATTATCTATCTATCTATCTATCTATAAATAAAAGTTTTGTTAGTTTTGAGTATGGGGGATTTTGTTGTTACTCTTGGAATGTGCTTTTATTGGAAATTGTTTTTAATTTAAATTTATTTATATAAATAAATACATAAATAAGGTCATCCATACTCTCCTTCCCCATACAGGCACATCCTAATTTGTTTGGCTTCCTACTTGGGCTGCGTGTGCTTTGCCTACTTTGATGTGGCAACCGAAGCCCCTGAGCGAGGTCCAGTCATCATGTTCTGGCCTAATGAAAAATGGGCCTTTATAGGTGTTCCCTATGTAAGTTTTCTCTGTGTCCACAAGAAGTCCTCTGTCAAGGTGACCTAAAATGACCTGCTTCAAGATCCTCAATGACTGTGAGTGTATGTGATCCTACTAGAGGACTTGGGCTTGGATAGTTATTGCACATGTGTGCCCCTATGAAGAATATACTTTTCTTACACAAGAGTGTTTATGCATCTATCTGCCAAAGCACAAAGTGTGTCCCGGTGTCTGGTGATGGTGTTATTTAAGGTGACGTACTATCAAAGACAAGAGACAACTGTTATTTCTTTCAGGCATACCAAAACAATTCTCAGGCTTTGAATAGCAGATCATGTGAAATAGTTAATATGCATTTCATGTTCAAAGAACCGCTTTGTAAAGCATTATTTGCCTTATATTGTAAATGCAGCTGTAGCATCTTTTAGATGCTGCATATGTAGTCAGTCTAAAACTATGTTTAATAGCCATAAGTCATAGTTAAACTGTGATTAATTTATGGTGCATTAAAGCTCTAAGGTTTCATATTGCATAGCCACTATGTCCAATTTATCAGTAAGCTGCTATTGATAATGTACAGTATTATAAAATTATGTAAAGCCTCATCTATTATTATTTTATTTTTTACCATGCCCACTGCTTAGATGGGTATTTAGCCTGAAAAGGTTATTTTGTGGCTTGTGCGTGGTGTGCTATTTGACTTGCATGCCAGCGTGATTGTTTTTTAGAAATTTATAAAACTATAAAGGAAATTCAAATTACACAAATTCCTATCTGCATAGGTACCTTAAAACCTATACCTTTTTTTTTTTTTTATTACATTTTGATGAAATATTCCTCCCCATAATTCATCTGTTGTGCGTAAATTATTTCACAATTTGTGTGAGCAAATTTAGGACACATGAAATCAATGACAATTTGCTTTAGATTAGTCGCAAATTTAACATTTATAATTTTAACTCTAATTGATTTCAATTTATTTAGCATATTCTCTCCTTTTATATAGACAAATGTATTCAGTTTGCTACCTATGTAGAATATGAAAGGGAAGGATATTGTATAACTAAACAATATCCAATGCAATTGCCAAAGTTATTAATCTTAAATAATGATACAACTATATAAACTTATTTTACTATTGCAGATGTATCTGCAATAGTGTGTGCTAGATTTTGGAAACTCTAAGGAAACCGCACTGTTCCATACATGTACTTCTATGGGCCAATTTGTAATTATGAAAATAGGTAAATGTTATTTTTTCCTGGAAAGGGATTTTCGTAAGTAAAAAAGAAAAAGGTATATTTTTGTAATTGCAAAGTGCAACCAAATGTGGTGCAATTGTCAGGTGCATACTTTGACATTATGTTCAAATGTGTATTAACAATCTATTGCATTCAGTATTTTTTTTTATTTTTTAGAACTTTCTATATTTTAATGAAGTTTTGGCACAGATATAATCAGACCATTCTGATTGTTGTTGTTTTTCTTGTTTTAATTAATTTGCAATAAAATAAATGGATAACAATACATTTAAACAATAGTTAAATACTACTAGTTTATAATAGTATAATAACAGTTATGTCTGTCTTTAGACTTTTCTGCCTCTACAATGGCAGTACAATGAACTTGCACAGAAATATTTATTTTGATAATTTATCCAGTTTTGTAGACACATTTGTAATGTGACCATATGTCATTCATATTTTATTTTATGAAATAAACCTCTAATGCCAAAGACAGCCGTCTGCTAGTGTTTTCTCTGGTGGTAGCCCGCTGTTTTGGACATGTTTGCTACACCTATGTACAGTAGCACAGCTGAAGACCACACCAGGGGCCGCACACCAACAGCATATGCTTCCCTTCATTTATTTCAATAACAGGGACCCTCTTAAAATGTGATTACTTAGTCAACTATAGGGACACACAAAGATGTGTAGGGCTACATTGTTCAAGAGATAATGTATTGTAGTGACTACAATATCCATTGTGTACAATATCCTTTGGTTGACTGGATATTAGACGCTTGTATTTCTTGAGAAAAATGTAATGTCCAGATACATTTAAGTAAAAAAATCTGAATTATTTTATAATCCTGTTTCCATAACATAAATGATTGATTTCACCAAATATTCCAAAAATAAAGAGTTATTGACTATCAACAAGAAAAAATATGAAAGCAATGTTCTAAGACAAGCAAGAGAAGGTATAAAGACTCTCGCAGCCAAACCACCCTCTAGGCCCCAGGACATCTTGACCTGTAGAGGGAGCACACACACTATATTAATATTAGTTAAAATATGTATATTAGTTTTAAAAACGACATTGCTTCTCCCAGGTTTGTTAAGGCTAAACGTAATTAACACGTTTTCAGATTTTTGATCTAACGTGGCAGGTAGCGCGGAGTTTACAAGCACACTTTATTATGACTATACCACATATTTACATATATTTACTCCAAATAAGACATCGTGGCATTATGGTTTGATGCCAGACGCTTTGATACAGAAGAAAGGAAGTCCCGCCTCCTTTTGCCAGTAAGGGTCTTCATTCGCCCCCAAACGAGTCAATAAAAAAAACAGCCTTGTCGAGAGATTTTGGTTTACTTCAGTGTTTTTATTTTCCTGTTAGTTTGCCTTAAAAATATAATAGACATACATTAGGCTACTGAGAAACATACAAAGGACAGGCTTTCCTACAGCGTCATCTATACCTTTGTTAATTAAGATGCCTAATGCTGTTCACAATTATTAAACGCTAAACAATTGACGCATTTGTCGAACCATAAAGGGTGGGTTTGCAGAACAAATCTGTTAAACTGCAACCATATGTGATTCCTGGTACGGTGGGCGACATTTGTAAATACGCTCAAATGATGTCAGGAAAGCATTTCAAGGCTCATGAAGTGAGTTGCTGCATCAAATATTTCATATTTGGATTCAATATAATATTCTGGGTAAGTTCATACTAATCCCCCCTTTTTGCGCTGGCCTATACACATTGGAATAGATAACATGTTATTACGTTGCTCTGTCAGAAGTATCCTTGACTATATCTTTTGATAATGTGGATCAGGAAAGAAGGCACCATATGCTTGTTGTGTAGGGGATGTCAACTTAACAACGAATATGTTATTGTTAATTCAAGCTATTCCAGTCCAAATCTCCCCCCCCCCCCCCCCAAAAAAAAATGTGTTGCGGCTTTTGTTCATAGTGCATCTGTTGGTAGACTATTTCTATTGTGCCTACTGTAACTGTAACTAACTGTTGGTTAGTTGTTGAGGTTAGGGTTTGTTTTGAGGTAATTTTTGTGGTTGTTGTTTTTTGCATGCTTGTGTATTAGTCCCTAAGGCATGCCTATTTTTATTCATCAAATGTAGCTTGCCTGTCTGGAATGTGCAAACACATTATACACATTATAATGTGCAAACACATTATACAATGTTATTTTTACATATAGGCTACCATTTATACTGTAGTTTATCTAAATACAGTGTATGAAATCAGTTTTCTATTATTTTCTATTTCTATATTTCTATTATTTTATGTTATACATTTGAATCATGGCAATGACTTTATGGTTTGTGATTAAATGTTAAAGGTTAAAGGTAAAGGATAAAGATTCTAAAGAGATTCTCTGTTTATTGTTCTCATTTCCCTTTCAGTTATTGGGAGTGGCGTTTCTTGGCATTGGATTATGGGCTTGGAGCGAGAAGGTAGCCTAATTTTGTTGCTCATACTTTTATGTGAAGGTTGAGAAGCTGCATTCACAAATTTCGTGAATCTTCACTGCTGTAGAAATTAGGATAATAGTATAATATACTGTTATACAGCATAGAATAACATAGTATAGCAGTATAACAATATACAACATGTCATGGGTTCGAGCCCCAGGGTTGGCCTACCTGTAAGCATCCTTGATCAAGATGCCTAATCCATATCTGCTCCATGTAATACTTGAAATTGTACTCATTTTAAGTCGCTTTGGATAAATTACCTAATTGTAATTGCTCACTAAGAAAGTGGGCTATGTGTAGTCACAATTTATGTATTTTCATATAAACCCTACCCTCTCCTCTGTGTCTGCACCAGGGTGTTCTGTCCAACATCTCGTCTATCACAGACTTGGGAGGCTTTGACCCTGTCTGGCTCTTCTTGGTGGTGGGTGGTGTCATGTTCATCCTAGGGTTCGCAGGTTGCATTGGGGCGCTGCGAGAAAACTCCTTTTTGCTGAAGTTTGTATGTGTTTTACTAACCATATTTGATTATGTGCATGAAACTTTGAGGATCTCTTTCACCACGGTGCAACATACAATATGATAAACCTGTGTGCATTTTAGTTCTCTGTGTTCCTGGGCATCATCTTCTTTTTGGAGCTGACAGCTGGAGTATTGGCATTTGTCTTCAAAGACTGGATCAAAGACCAGCTCAACTTCTTCATTAACAACAACATTCGTGCCTACCGAGATGACATTGATCTTCAGAACCTTATAGACTTCACCCAGGAATATGTGAGAACGGTTTTCCTTTCCTATACAATGTTACCAGTCCACTGTATTTGGGCTTACATTGTGTCTGTCCGGTCTTATAGTGGGAGTGCTGTGGAGCCTTTGGGGCTGACGACTGGAACTTGAACATCTACTTCAACTGCACTGATTCCAACCCTAGTAGAGAGAAATGTGGTGTGCCCTTTAGTTGCTGCACCAAAGATCCAGCGGTATGTTCTTAGTGCTACGTTTTTTAGAACATGTTCCTCTTGTGTTTGAAACCAGGGTAATACAAATACTTGTTTGACACTCCAATCAGTGCATGCCCCTGAGTAGCTGGCCTTTCTCTACCCCTTCCTGATACCAGATAGCCACCCACAATTTCCTGGACAGCTGCATTTCAAAATATTGATGTGCTGTTACGCAATCAGGGAGTGCACCATTAAATAATATTAATTCATGGTCAAATACATGGTATATAAGGATCTCATTTGAAGTCATGAAATTAAAAAATTCTGTCTTTTTGACCCTCAAACTACTATATCTGTAGTTGAAGGGGAATTTTTGTTGTTTCTCCCCATTATAAGTCGTGTCTGTGTTATGAGAGAGATTTCAACTGTTGTCCACAGAATTGGCTATGTTCCAGCTGGACTTCCAAACCTCTGTTTATTTTTCTATTTGCCAGCAAAAACAAAAATTGGAAGTTAGTGGTAGGGGATTTTTTTACATAGGCTTTTTTTGCTTGTGGCTGTTTGCCAGTAGGACATTTAACAACTTAAGGTTGTTTATTATGTGTGTCCTTTTTTACAGGAGGATGTAATTAACACTCAGTGTGGATATGACATTCGAGCAAAAACCGTGAGTTGCCTTTTGTTAAAAAGCTATAAATAACATATATACAGATACAATAGGGATAAGGATAAATGATGTACAGTATCTGCATTATGTTTTTGGTCCTTTTATTTACTTTATTTTATTAGGACTCTGACCAGAGGACTTTCATCTATATCAAAGGGTGTGTTCCTCAGTTTGAAAAGTGGCTTCAAGACAACCTTACAGTGGTGGCTGGCATCTTTATTGGGATTGCATTGCTACAGGTTTGGAAATGAAAACATTTTGAAAATGTGAAAGCCTATGTCATGTTTATGTAAATTTTCATATTTCATATACCCCATCCTATCTGAACTTGTAGGTATTAATACTATGTGTCAAATAGTATGTTGTCGAAGTTTTTAATTAATTATTTTACTGCTAATAGTTTTCCCCTGTTTCCAACTAGTCTCTATGTTTTGTCAGGCATTTGCGTATCTGACATGATAATCATCTGGGAATGGAGGTAGCTCTTAACGACGAGGTATTGGGACTCATGGGAAATGTAATAGCAGTAGAAATGTATTCCTGGTAACGCTATGACTTTCACAAAACTCCCAGGACTACCTTTCAAAATATCTACCAATCAAATGCACATTTTGACTAAGGAAATGGGTTTGATCCCTGACATGCCCAGGGTAAGCGTCATTGACCAAGATGCCTAACCTCTACCTGCTCCTTAATACTTATATTTGTACTCACTATAAATGACCTAATTGTAATTTGCCTTGAGAAGTTATAACACATGCCTTCACAGATCTGACGGTAAATCTCTAGTGTTATTAAAAACCACGAGTCCGCTTTTATCACCAACAGCAATTTTTTGGTCATGTTTTGACAATGAACTTCCATAGTGGAGGACATTTTCATATATTATTTACATGTTCATATCTACAAATTTAAATAGGCCGGGTTGAATTTGACTTTCTTAATGTTTTCTATTTTCAGATATTTGGGATCTGTTTAGCACAGAATCTAGTGAGTGACATTGAAGCAGTGAGAGAGAGCTGGTAGGTATTCTAACTTTCAAACACTTTTTATTTTTTATTTCTTAACTTACTGTATAACATAGGTCCTCATTTTAATAATGTTTTCTGCAATCCCTCTTATGTCCCAAACAGTTTGTTTACCTAAGACTCAACAGTGGCATCTCATTATGATAGAAGTGTGTTCTAGGTAAGGTTATTTAAATTTAACATACATTACAGTATATACATTTATTTTTGACTAAATAATTCAGGTGTACTAAAGGTTTTTATTCAACAGGTCTCTCTAATTTGGACACCAGCTATCAAAGCAAATTAATTAATTATATTACTTTATATGGGACATGTCCTTAATGAAGAGCCTAACTCCCGTGTACATAACTGTTATTTAGGTCCTTTTTGAACGAAGCACAACCTCTGACAATTTATAAAGCTGTCACATACCATATACCATACAATCTACAACTCCTGTAAAAGCAGGTATTATGGTAGCTGTAACATTACTTATACGTGATGCTTTAGATCCTTAAAACACAAGCTAAAGGAGGAGGTTGTACCTCACACATGAGGGAACAGAGAGGGAAGGCTTTCTGCTGTCTCAGAGGTAGTGCTTTGATCATTGTAGCCCCTTGGTTTTCTATTTCTCGCAACCACCGTTTTTAACACTACATTTAAGGGTTGTGTACAAAGGTTGCCTGGTTAAACCATCCTGATATTGCAAGCTCTGCCTCTACAGTTTGCGCCGCTTTACATATCAGCCTGGGAACTCTCAATTGAAAACAGCCAAGCTGTGCCAATAGGTAGCAATCAAATCGTGATTTTCAAACACTAGCAGTGTCACGGTCCTACCTGATCCCTGGTTTTGTCTTGTATTCCCCTGTGTCTGTTTCCCTAGTGTGTCTACCTTGTTTTGCCTTTGTTCTTCCCGGCCCCTCCCTTGCTCCACCCTGTCTCCTTATATGGTCCTCTCTTTGTCTATTCACCACCCTCGCCTGTTTCCCGTTCTCCCAATCAGCCCCTGTGTATTTAGTCTCTGTTCTCCCCTGTCTATTGGTGGGTTCGTTGTAATGTTAATGTACCAGGGAACAGGCAGGATCGTGACAAGCAGACGATTAGACCACCTTCAACCAATCAGAACAAGACCCATGTGAGTCTTGTTCTAGCCGATTGATGAGAGTTCCCAGACGCAAAGCAAATCGAAGAAGCTTGCAATATCAGGATGGTTTTAACGAGGCTAGTGCAAAAGTGAAGTGATTCTGGAAATGCAATGCATGCCTATTGTCTGTTGATAGGACAGTGGCTCCCTTAACTGTATTGCATTCATATTATGATAGTCATAATTTAGTGTGCAATGGCTGGTTAACATGTTGTGGAATGTTTAGGATGAGTATGGAGCCGACTTAGACACTACAAAGAACTCATATTAACCAATTAGCCATTTCTCAGCATTATGCAAAAGATAAACTAACATTAGTTGTTATAAAGGGATATTATATGTTTAAGTAATTTGTACTAAGTGCTTTTTAAAGATGCAGTTTGAAAGTTGGTGGTAGGAAAAACATTCACATGCACGACAAAAGAGGGAGACATCCTTGTTGCTTGTCACTTAGTATAACACTGCTGCGTCACTCCCATTGGTAGTCACCGTGTCGCATCGCTCTATTTGCATAAAATAGTCCATCTTTGCCCACCTAGTTGGTTAGCAACGGTTACTTGTCTTGTTTGTCGAGTGCCATATTGTTAATAGTTAAGTTAAGACCGCCTTTTTAGTGTTACTGTGCATTCACACAGGTAGCGACAGCCAGGGGCGCCGTAAGGTGGGGGGGGTGGGGGGTGGGGGGGGGGGGGGGAGTTGGGCTGATTCCAGGGGCCCTCACAAACCACTATTAATAATTATTATTATTATCATAAGTAAGTTAATGTGATTATTATAATTACATTTATTATAGAGTTACAAATGAAACTGTTTGTTTCTCCATTTTTGGCAAAATTATCCAGATAGCCTTTATATTTCACCTCTCTCTATTCATTGCATGGTTCAGTCTTTTGTAGGTAGGCTACACTTTCCAGCAACAATTACAGAACGCGTTAAAATCTATACTTCCAGTAGTTGCGCTTACAAGCAAAACAAATGGGGAATTGTCACCTTTTGGAAGTTGGAAAATCTAAAATTTTAAGCAAGGCAGCAGAAAGCTTAGAGGGAGAAAAAGGCCAGACAGTCACCCAGTTTTTTCCAAAGAAAGATATATATATTTTCCCAAACTTCCTTTAGTGCCCATTAACATGTAGCTATTAAGACGCAGGTGCTCCTTCAGTTGACCAGTTAGCTTAGTTTGTGCTAATAACGGCAAGATCGCAGGTTTGATCCCTGTACTGGAATAATAACGTCAAATATTCTTTCTAATTGTTTTGTCAGTTTGGCTCCCTCTATTCTTATCCCTCTGTCCCATTCACTCTTTATCTTCTGTATTATTCTGTTATATTTTACATTTACAGCATTTAGCAGACGCTGTTGTCCGACCTACAGTCAGTACATTTGTCAAAAGTTGAACCAGTTAACCACCAATTATTGCAAGCAAACAACATTCTCCTAGAATATGGACAGCATCATGTTATCATGGTTACTTCACTTGTGCATTTTTCAGCACATTACTCAATTAATTAAAAAGTCATTAGTCATTAATTGCTAGCAGCCTAAATTCCGGCAAAGTGCTTCTAAGGGTCCCTCAGGCTTGACAAAACACGGACAGCCAGGGAACGGTGTATGCGTAAAGCGTAGTTTTAATAATACCAAACACAACGAACAGGGCATCTATGCTCAAACAATGACCAACAACACACTGAGTTGTTGGGGAAACTAAATACTAATCAAAAACTAATGGTAATGTCATGCACCTGTGGGGCTAATCCTCCACAGGTGCGTCGCGGAGAAGGGAGGCACGGAGCGCACAATGGCCTGTGCGCGCTGATTGTGACAGTACCCCCCCCTCTAAGGCGCGCCTCCTGGCGTCGCCTTCAGTGTGGCGAGGGACCTCCTGCGGTTGGTGAGGTTCCTCCGGAGGTCGGACCAGGGATAAGCAGCAGATGCTGGGGCCCTCCGGAGGCCGAACCAGGGACGACCAGTAGCCCCGGTGACCAGCAGGCTGGTAGCAGCTCCGGGCCCGGGCTGCGGTGGTGGGAGCTCCACGGCGACTGGACCCGGCGTCGATTCCAGCGATGATAGCGAGCAAACTGCAGCTCCGGAGTCTGGCTGCGGTGGTGTGGGCTCCACAGTGACTGGACCAGGCGACGGCTCCAGCGGCGTGAGCGAGCTGGTGGCAGCTCCGGGACCGGACTGCGGCGGCTCTTCAGCGGCTGGACCATGCGATTGCCCTAGCGGCGAGAGCAGCTCCGGGGCCGGACTGTGGCGGGATGCGCCCCTCGGCAGGTGGACCTGATATTGGCTCCAGCAGTGTGAGCGAGCTGGCGACAGCTCCGGGGCCGGACTGCGGCAGAGTAAGCTCCTCGGCGGCTGGACCTGGCATCAGCTCCAGCGGCGTGAGCGAGCTAGCGGCAGCTCCGGGACCGGGCTGCGGCGGCGGCTCTCCAGCGGCTGGACCATGCATTGGCCCTAGCGGCGAGAGCAGGCTGGCGGCAGTTCCAGGGCCGGACTGCGGCCGGATGAGCTCCTCGGCGACTGGACCTGGCATCGGCTCCGGCGGCGTGAGCGAGCTGGTGGCAGCGGATAGGAAAAACACCAGCTGCGCTCCCTGCTCGGCCTCGGCCGTACGAGCGTCGTCCAGCCAGCGCTCCATCTCCTCCAAGAACCTCTCTAAAGTTCCCCTAGAGCCGTCGAAACAGGGAGGGGGGGCCTACCCACGACCTCCCGCGCCGTTTCCGGCACGGGCAGCCGAGCGCTTTCCGGCGCGCCAAACGGGCAGCTCCCCCGTGTGCCGCTCTGCCCGGCTCTCTCCTCCTGCCACCCCGGAGAGGTAGGCATTCCCAGCGAGGACTCCCGGTACTCCTCTCGCCACCAGTTTGGAGCTAGGGGCACGCCAGCGACGAGCGACCACGCTGCCAAGTCGTCGTCACTCTCCTCGCCACTCGAGAGGGAGGGCTCCCGCAGGTCGGGGTGCGGAGCCCTCACCTCCTCGCCGTAGTCGTCCCGAGCGGTCGCCTTCCACTCAGGGAGTTCCGCTGTGAGCCAGCGCAGTGTCTCCCCTGTTCCTCGCCGTAGCCGCTCTGCCGAGGGGAAACAGATGGCTCCCGAGCCGATAGCTCCCCTTCCTCCGGGAAACGTCGGGCCAGCGGGAAGCGAGGGCCGCTGCTCTTCTTTTACGGTTGGTCATTCTGGCACGGGTTTGTGTAGGGTAGGCGAGAGCAAGCGCGAGCCAGAGGGAAAACACGGACAGCCAGGGAACGGTGTACGCGTAAAGCGTAGTTTTAATAATACCAAACACAACAAACAGGGCATCTATACTTACACAATGACCAACAACTCACTGAGTTTTGGGGAAACTAAATACTAATCAAAAACTAATGGTAATGTCATGCACCTGTGGGGCTAATCCTCCACAGGTGCGTCACGGAGAAGGGAGGCACGGAGCGCGCACGGGCCTGTGTGCGCTGATTGTGACAGACCTGATCTAACAGACCTGATCCAAAGAGACATAGCTACATCTAGCTATTCTCCCCCTCTCCAAACACAGCAGTTCTTTTTGGAGAAGGATAAGTTGACCTCAGGCTTTCCATCTTCCCGTGTCTCAGATTTTTCATCTCTTAGGTACAATAGACTAGAGTCACCAGTTTACAAGGTCAATTATTAAACTTTGGGTTGTCAAATGGGTTTTAAATGGTAGTGGGTGGTCTAGCTTTGATGGGCCCAGTATTGTATTATTTCATAGAGCCCAACATTTCTAGCGGCGCCCCTGTTACAAAGCGACAGACCGGCATTCATTTCAATGACCACCAGGCAGAGCGACAGGGAGCGACAAAGCAGCTGGCAACGAAAAGCTCAGTGACAGGGTGACTTGACCAAACTTACTTTATTCAAATTTTCAATGTAGCATCTAGATAGCGACGGTCATTTAGAGGGTATTTGTGTGCATCTGACATTCCTCCATTGAATAAAAAAATGTGCCTTTGTGATTATAAATGGAGGAGAAACTTAATGTGACAGTAGGCTAGCCAGTTTTTCTGTACTGTAGAATGTGTCCCTGTTAGTTTACCAGGACATACATTTAAAAAGTATGGAGACAGGTTTCCATGGTTTTATGAATCTCTGGTGAGGTCTGGGTACATGAATGCAAAACTAAGTGAATCGCTATTTGAATGATAGGTAACACCATTCATAGACTGACGCACGAGAGTATCTTGCAGCCCATGGTAAAAGATCACACATAAAACATTTACATCTTTATTTTGCATATATTAGCTAGTTTAAAAAAATCTTTATTAATATAAATAATGTGCAACCTTATTATGACTTTATTAGTAAAGAACATGGTGACATACTGTAGCATTACATATTAAAATAAACAAATATAACTACATGTTTATCTACAATTTACATATTTAGTTTAGGCCTAAACAAAGTTTCCCGCTGAGCAATAGGGCAGGTACGCCCACTAGCGATGGCTACAAATTGGCTTGGCTACAACAAGCTTCAAAATCGCTGCCAGTGTGAATGCACAGTTAGAAGTCTGGTAGAGGGATGTAATTAATTACTGACTCCCTAGGTCAAATTGTTTATATATATATATGAATTTGGTTCACTGCAAACACAGATAGCACACTCAATGTCCACTAGATAGAGCACATTCCCGAGAATATCCAGACTGCATCTGCACTTTAATGAGGCAGGCTGATAAATGTTCCATGCTTTTCTGTTGAGTATTGACTCTATCCAACAGCAGCTTGAGAAATAATGTGCGGTTTTGCACTAAATGTGTTAGGCTACTTGTTTGTAAGTGCTATACCACTTGTAATTTAGTCTTTATTCTGTTTTCTACATTAATTTTTTGCCATGTTTCCTTGACCAAATCTGCCTAATGTTTTACCTATTCTTGGTCTTTCTTGGAGAATTACATTCAAACGGTATCATACAAGGCTGCTGACATGCTGTCCATCTGTAGTAATGATCGACATAATGTTTATTTGGCTATCCTTATACTTGAAAGTAGAAGAGCTTTCGCCAGCATTTTTTAAATGCAAGGTGTGATAATCACAGACATTGCACTACCTCCAGTTTGCTTTATGTAAGTCCCCAGGGCCACAATCTCAATGGGAAAAAATGTCAAATATTATTGTTCAGAATTATAAACTTCCATTAAATGCTAACTGTTTATATAAAAGTGGTTGTGGAACCTTTTCCTCTGCAGTCTCATCTGCTGGAGACTTGAACATCTGTTGAAAGACATATGAAATAAAACATGTTTGAACAAAGGATAAAAAAACAACAAACAACATTGAAGACGCACTTTTTTTTTTTTACTATAAGCTTGATAGTATTTACTGATCATAATATTTGCCACAGTGCCATATATGTGATTATGCCATACTTCTGATTATAAACTGTATTGTACAATAATTCATGTGTGTAAATCAATTTAAAAACCTAGACAGTGAAAAGATGTAAATATATCTGAATAAATGTGTTTCTTTGTATACAACTGTATAAGACTTTATTTAAAAAATAATAATAATTTCAAAGCGAAGCGATATTGAACTTTTGTTAAAACCTTAATTTTTCCCCCCTCTGATTCCTTACCTCACTATTACACACTGATATTCTGTGTCCATATTTCTTAATAAGCCCTATGTACTTAAATGTCACATATTGCATACTGAAAGTATTAATAGTGGAGATGGCAAAAGTTTGCAAAAAGTTAGAGCTCCCTCCCCCACACTGTAGGCTACACATCAACATTTTTGTTGTTTTTTCAAAATATTGATTATGGGAAGCCCTCAATGAAAAAAATCTTAAAATGAAACTGAAGCCCTTATGATCTATTACTAGTGTAATGAAAAGCTAAGAGGACCATTTCTTGTCTGAACATATAAACATCTGAGAACACTGACATTGAATATTATAACCTGGGAGTGTACTCATTTGGTTGTATAAAATGTGTCTAATCAGGAATAAACCTGTTCTTTTGTAGTACACATTCTTCCCTGCCACACTAGCTTGTTCCATCTTTGACCACAAAGCAGCAGCTTGAAGTGGATCCCCAAAGCTTGCAGATCTTGGAATTGTATCAGCTTCCAAATGGTGTTTGAGTGGAATCTCATGGTGAACTGCATTATAACGCGGCAGTATATTGTAACTTCGAAATTATTAAAAAGTTCAACATTATTTAGACTGGTGTGAAAATATTTTCCCATACCTTTTCACCTGACCCTATTCCCTTATATTACCAATACTCAATCTCCCTTGCTTAGCCCCTAGAACTCAATATATAGGCTATGTCATGTTACATAATTCCATAGATTGGCCTTAATAATCATTATAATTTTGTGTCATAGCTTATCTGTTCTAGGGTTAATTACTTAAAGGGCAAACACCTGGCAATCAGCCATTTTTTTAGGATACTGGCAGTCATGGGCTGCCTTCCGAATGGCTAGTAGTTCCCTGCGAAGTGGACTGCACGGGTATTCAGCCATGTTAAGTAAGGGAGCAAAAAGGCTCAGTTTTAAGGGAAGTGTGAAGTGTGTAGGGAATAACTGAATGGTTCATCAGTTCGCCGGAAGTTGACATGCAAGATTACCCATCATTGCGTTTTACCTGGTGCACGAGACCTGGGCATTCATTTTAGGCACAATTCAGTTCCCTGTGAAGATCTATTCCCTTTGCAGTGCATAGGAAGCAAGGGATACAGCTTGAGGACCCTTGCTATCGGAACGCAGCTCTAATCATTGTGTAGTAGCAGTATATATTACTATGTAGTATACATAGTAATCTGCTTCAGCAGTGAAGGGGGCTTGTTTTTGTTTTCCTGACATGGAGAGTGAGACGGCTTGCTGTGTGTGTGTGTGTGTGTGTGTGTGTGTGTGTGTGTGTGTTCGTTCATTGAGTATTTTTGTTGGTTTGTTTCCTGTAATGGGTTCATTTATTGACCACTGTTTTTTTTTTTGCTAAAGAACTCTGCCTGGTGACCATTTATTTTTCAATATCTATACACACTGGACATTTAGTGTGAAGTTGGGTCCAATGTTCCCTCTAAGCTGCGTGCATACGCGGCCGCGCAGACCAGTTGATGGATCCACGCACTCGATATTTTTCAAAATTATATTTATAATATTATATTATAATAATATTTTCTAATATTTGAGAAAAACTAAAGTAATGTTCAGTTGATCGGCCAAATGCGATGAAGCATTTCAATGACTAATGACAATTATGTTAGAACATTCTATCTTATGTCCATTTCGCTTGGATTAGCAATGCTGCAATGGCTAAACGAGAACTGAACAACATGTTGCCACACACTCCTGCTTCAAGCTTGTCAAAGCTTGCCCCCCGACGCTCTTTGTTGCCCACCACACAATAAAATTAACTGTGTAGCGGGCTTAACTTTGTAGAGGGATATCGCTACCTGTGTGAATGCAGGGTGATAGACCAGAGCAGATTAGCCGCAACAATATGCAAAATAATAAACGTTTTGAGACAACGTCTTCCCAAAAATTATATCAGGCATGGTTCCACTTTTACTGTATGTGAAAGTGCAGAAGAGAGGTGGAGCTACTGGGAAATAAGTCAAGGCTTGAGCAACCTTAACTTGGTCTTTCTACATCAGGGTGTTTCAGTCAGCAAGGTCACATTGTTATGCTATAAACAAACACTATAGCAGAACAGAAACGTTCCTATTTCACCACTGCACTTCTTGATATATTGGGTAGTATTTTTTTTATTTTTCTATTCAGTCATCACTACACATAAAAACAAATGGTTGGCCTACTAGGTCTACTAGGCCTACTATTATTGACAACCGTCGTTCAAAGCTGTTTTTTAATCAGTGGCGTTGTGTGAAAGTTAACTTGCTGGAAATGTTGATGATGCAAGCTTGTGGCGCCTTCGCTTACACCCTTTCACACAGTCTCACAGGTATAAACTGAATTAAGCATGCACTCGTCTCGGAGAAGTTCTCAACCGATTATTTATTTATCTAGTTGTATTTAGCTTTGAAATTGTCATTACGTCTGCGTTAGTGCTACCGCCGGCCTTGCGCCATCCGGAAACTAGAGCCTATAATGTTAAAATGAGACTAATTTAGTATACATTAAGTGCACTTAAGTATACTAATAAAATAATGCATTTTAAATACACTTGTAGTACAATTGAGTTAATCTAACAGTGTGTTTGAAACCAACTAAAGGTATTACAATTTGTGTTGTAATATACTTGAAGTACAGTTTTATTATATTACCAGTGCCTTTAAAACCTATTGTGGACAGGACATGCTTTCAAAAGAGATTTTTAATCTCAAGAGGTTTTCCTGGTTAAATAAAGGTTTACACACAAAACCAACTTTAAATGTATTATAGTTTGTGAGACAATGTATACTGCTCAAAAATTATACTTTAGGGATATCAATCTGTCTAGTTAGGAAGCATAAGCGTGAATCAATGTCACCTGTTTTGGTGCAAATGAAAGTGACAAATGAAACTCCCAAAAAGGGAATGGATTTGCAGGTGGTGGCCACAGACAAACAGACTCCATGAGGGTGACATGAGGGCCCGACGTCCTCTAGTGGGACCTGTGCTTACAGCCCAGGACCGTGCAGCTCGGTCGGCTTCGCCAGAGAACACCAGAATTGGCAGGTTCACACTGAGCACATGTGACGTGCAAGCCAACGGTACCCTAACTGCTGTTAGGTACCGGGATAAAATCCTCAGACCCATCGTCAGACCTTACACTGGTGCAGTGGGCCCTGGGCTCCTCCTGGTGCAGGACAATGCCAGGCCCCATGTGGCCAGAGTGTGTAGGCAGTTCCGGGATGACAAAGTCATTGATGCTATTGACTGGCCCTCACGGTCCAGGAGCTCACTGATGGCCTGATCCAGGTCTGGGAGGAGATCCCCCACGACACCATCCCCCGTCTCATCAGCAAAAACCCATACAGACTGTCTAGAAAATTTGCAACTCAGAACACACTCAAATGACACGCACTATCGCTACAGGCGGTGACATATGCCGACAACAATTTAACATCTGAGAGCGTCGGCAGAGCGCCAGGTGCTACGACATGATACACTCCACTATAGGCACATTCAGCACAAATACAAAGGCTCGACGTTAAAGCACAGTAGCCTACATAATAATACAACAGCTCCACCAAAACATGGAAAGAGCAATGCACCAGTCGCCATCAGCATGAGGGCCTCCAAATTATCCTGTGACAATCTGCTCCTCAGGCGATGTTATATCCTGTTGCCTCTTGCTCAATTTCTGGTTTCCACCTTTACGCAACCTTTCAACTGGTTACATACAAAGAGATCATGATTGTGTTTATTAAAAGGTACATTTGGGCCGATCTCAAATGTTTGTGGCTATATGCATAAAATAACTTTTTCAAAATAACTAAAGACAAATTACTGTTATTATTTTTATCAGTACAATGACCCATTCGGAGCGCCCTACAGAGGAAAGCCCTTCTGGCATTTGCGAGATGGCCAGTCCGTCACTGCAGGGAGTCAAGGTGTGAGCTAACTTTTAAACTTTCTTCTTTGGCACCAAAGATAATCTCTGTTTTGTCTTTGTTTAGTTGAGGGAAATTCTGGCACGTCCAGCCATTGACTTGTTCAATGCGCTGGCACAGCAAATCTATAAGCCGATAGTCATCTGGTGATAGAGCTATATAGATTTGAATGTTGTCCGCATAACTATGGTAAGATATATTGTAATTTCGCATAATTTGATCTAGCGGGAGCATGTAGAGGTTGACAAAGTTGTTCCTGTTTTGTATCTAGGACTTAAACCAATTTAAATAGGAACTTTAAAGGAGGATTTTTCAACCTGGGCCCTATTTTTCAGTACTGATCAAAATTTCTCCTGTATTGAGTTAGAACACAAACAACTTTTTTTTTTAACAGATTCTACAGTTATTGAGGTAAATATGCACATGCATATCTCTGTAGGGATCCGTTCTATGTTGCCAGACACTTATAATAATATTATGAGTCTGTCAGTACTTGTTTCTCTTGAGACTATTCTTGGAGACACAGCAAACCTTCTTGCGACGGCATGTGTGGATGTGCCAATGTGCCATCCTGGAGGAGCTGGACTGCCTATGTAACCTAAATGGACTGCAGGTACTGCCTCATGGTACCAGTAGTGACAAAGACACTAGCAAAACTCAAAACTAGAGAAGAATCAGTCAGGAAGGATAAGGAGAGAGCAATTGTCTGTGGCCACCACCTGCAAAACCATTCCCTTTTTGGGGGTTGTCTTGCTGTTGCCTTTCCAGTGCACCTGTTATCACTTTAATTTGCACCAAAACATTGATGCAATATCGCTTATGCGTTGTGGCAGGGCTTGGGGCCTTAGGGGTGGTGGGAGCTTCGGCCTTGAGGGTGCAGAAGTTCTTAGGCTAGCTAAAAAAACTTGGAAGGTGAGTTTAGTGCCAGCATTTACCCGTTGCTCCATTTTAGTGTGTCTATAAAATTTGTAAAAAAATGGATAACAACGTAGATGTAAAAATATATAGCCTTTTATTTAATCAACTATGAAATAATACTAATATAGTGTGAATAATTATGATAGGCAGCGGTGCGGTTGAGGTTTGGGTAGGCTAATGTGGGAGGGAGGTGGATTTGGATTGCCTATAGGCTTATTTAGGTAGATAAAAATCTGTTCGCATATTTGCATTTTTAACTAGGATATGTTTCCGTAACTGACGTCCTTATGTTTTGATCCCCCAGCTGTTTAGAGATCGTTGGGTCAGAGTTAGGGTTAGACATTTTCGCTTGGTCAGTCGCACCCAGGATACGAGGGGTGGGGGTTGGGGTAGAGGGCACCCCTCTATTTCACCACCTGTCAGAATTATCTTCCAAAAATACAATAATTTCATGCAGCAGTAGTTGGAAACGCACACAGATGCGCATTTTCTTTTGCCATAGTTTGCGCTTAAAATATGGGAATAAGATGAATGGAAAGGTTTGGTCTCTCAAGACAGACTGACGCACGGTCACACACCTGTTGTGCGAGTTCCAGAATAACTGAGAAATCAGTTACACCAACTCCAGTCCTTGTCACAAGTGTACAACTACCACTAGGCTATCTCCAGCTCACCTTAATTATTTTCCACATAGAAACAAAACAGAAAATCTATACTGAATACACCTTAAGTGCATGTGGTTCTTCTGTGTACCTGTGTTTAAAAACCACCACCTAGGCTATAGACTAGGCTTTGTTACGCTTAAAGGTGCTGTAGGTAGGATTTTAGAGCTATACATTTAGCGTAATTTGTTAGAAATGCCATAGACATACGTCAGCTATCAGTGGGTCAAATGCTCTGTGAGAATATCTGCTCTGGTTGATAACCCCTGCCTCTGTATAATTCAATTTTGATTCTCCTGCCGTTTTAGTTCAATGAACGTAAAAATATACATAACGTAGTAGCCTACTGATTGTACAAAAATATTTGTTGTTCTGATTAGTTGAATGTAGTCCAGTCACCTGCTAATGACTTCATTGAAACCCATAGGCACTGCCTTTATGACAAACTACTATAAATGGAGAATATACTAAATCTTTGCGGATGGGAAGGCGTATGTGCCAATGGATGTTCTTCTGTTGAGGTTCATACCAACGTTTCTTCCCACATTCCAGGCTGTGTCCGGTGATCTATTGACAAATAAATCTAACGAGCTTTACTGGGTGAAGTATGAACCTGACCCCCAGTGAAAGTGTATGCCCTATGACCTGCCATTGTAGGTGTGTGTTTTTTTTTTTAAGGTCTGCTTTACAATTACAATGAGGTCATTTAGCAGACACTTTTATCCAAAGCGACTTACAATTACATGCTGCTATTACATGGAGCAGGTAGGGGTTAGGCATCTTGCTCAGGATTGTCTAGACCACTAGACTATCCTGATTTATGTTATTATATTTTTTGAAGATAATTCTGACAGGTGGTGAAATAGAGGGATGCCCTCTACCCCAACCCCCACCCCTCGTATCCTGGGTGCGACTGACCAAGCGAAAATGTCTAACCCTAACTCTACTGTAAGATAAAGGGCATTTAAAACAAAAGTAAGTGCAGAGACAATGCGTATTTGTTACTAAAAGTGATTTAATTTTGAACATGTAGTTAAGAGCAACAAGCAGCTAAGTAGCCTATAGGTTAACATAACTGATGTGCACACAGCAGTAAGCATAGCGACATGGATCCAGTAGGATAAAAAAAAGGAATTACAATTTGGTCATTTAGCAGACGCTTTTATCCAAAGCGACTTACAATTACATGCTGCTATTACATGGAGCAGATGGGGGTTAGGCATCTTGCTCAAGGATGCTTACAGGTAGGCCAACTCTGGGGCTCGAACCCACGACCTTCCAGCTAGGAGTCTAACAGAGATAGAGATATTCAGGGGTGGAAGTAGCCAATTACAAATTCTCCATAACAACTGTAAGTGTTGCCTATAATCGATCACAATCATCAGACAACTCTATGCAGTCCTCCACCATTGTAAGGGGGGATTTGACACAGCCCTTATTACCAGTGTCCTGGGCCAGCTCTTTCTCGGATAGTTTATGGACTATAGCAGCTCCAATTGAATCTCCAAGAACATTGATCACAGTACGCATTCGGTCACTGCAAGCATAAAGAAAGTATGTTAGGTAGTTTTGACACACATGGGCGCAACCCACATACTCAGCTCTGCTGCTCATTCCACAAATGCATGTTCCTTACAAATGTGGCACCATTTAAAAAAGGGAAATAATCAGGCTTTCCAATGGTATAAGATTTATTGGCAAGAAGCATTGTGCATTGCACTTTTATTTATATTTATATTTATATATATATATATATATATATATACACACACACACCTCTCTGTATATATAATTAGGGACCATACTTTTTTGTGCTGAACCAAAAGAATACTCACACAAACCAATCTATGGCAATAATTAGTGTGACGTCTCCAACAGGCAGGCCAACTGCAGTCAGGATAATCACCAGGGTCACAAAACCTGCTTGGGGTATGCCTGCAGCTCCAATGCTTGAGACCGTGGCTGCAATACTGAAGGAAAACAGTGAACAGATCTGTTTTTAAATTGCATATATGTCATTCATACAGTATCATTGTCATCAGGACACATCTATGCAGGATTGTGCAACATCTTCTTTACCTGATAGTGATGATTTCCCCCACAGTCAAAGGGAAGTTGTTCAGCTGAGCTATAAAGATAGCGGCTGCCGCCTCATAAAGAGCTACACCATCCATGTTGATGGTGGCTCCCACTGGTAATATGAAGCGGGCAATTCTCTTGTCAATATGGTTGTTTTGCTCAATACAACGGATTGTCACTGGGAGTGTTGCTGAACTGTAGAGATATAAAAGTTAATCCCCAGTAATGAATGTGCGTGTGTGTTTGTTTGCACGTGTGTGTTTACGACTATACCTTGACGAGATAAGAAAAGCTGTTGCCAGGGCCTGTGCCATTCCCCAGATAAAGACATAGGGATTCTTTCTCACAAAAATAAAGTACAGTAGCGGAAGGATGATAACTGAGTGAATTAAAAACCTTTTGGATATAAATAACATTTCAGCACAAAAAACTGAATCTCATACTGTAAAGCAGAACAGGTGAACTTTGCTTCATTGTCGCATATTAAAAGCACTCACCCACAAATCACAGTGCTCAGGTAGAGACCCAGCTTTCTAAAGATGTCAAAATCATCCACCTCAATGATTTTGGCAGCAATGAGAAATAATATTCCGATAGGCATGTAGCTGAAAAATAGAATAATAACAATTAACAATTATTATTAAAAATATATTATAACAACAACAACCACCACCACACTTACTACATGAAGATGAAGACCATTTTCATGGTGGCTTCGTTTATTGCATCGAACAGCTCAATCAGTATCCGACCTCTTTCACCCAATTGGCCAATGACGACGCCAAACACCAGAGAGAAAATGATAAGTCCCAGGATGTTTATCCCATCAGTGTATGAACCCTCGATTGTAAAGTCATCCTAAAAAAAAAGAAGGGGGAAAAAACAAGCTAGAAAACTTTTTAATACCAAGTTATGTGATGAATTAATCAAATGAATCAAAGAACAATAAGTACTTTTTCTGGAGGCCTGGACATATTAGTGTTATTTTGGTCTCCTGGGTGGATGCCAGGCTCAACCTTTTTACGATGGGTCTTGTACTGTGGAAAACTAAATATTGAATATATAATATTATATATAATATATAATATTAATGTATCCCTCTTCTTAATGGGATAAACAAGGTAAGCAATGATCAGATCAGTTTGCACAATAAACTACAAGATGATGGCATTTATATGACTTCAATTTCATTTCAAACTGAAATTCATGTATAACTACACCTGTTGAAAACACGCCTGCAAAATGTTCTCTGGAAACATGTTCCTAATAAATGAAAAGAAACAAAGTAATGTTGTTTCGATGCATCATATAAATATATGTGTAAATTCAATGAGGTCATGAATAAATGGCAGAAATCACCTGATCAGATCAAATATAGCATCCACTGTGGTCACCTTTGAATATTCCCCTGTCCTGGTAATTTCACTACTACTCCGTGAAACTCCAGGTTTAACTGTGGAGACCAGGATAATGCCTGAAATGGAAAAAAAAAAAAAAAAAAAAAAAAAATACAAAAAAAACAGGAGATCATTCCGTATTCCATGCATGAGCTAATAATCAGTGACTTACTCCAGTTTATCTATGACTATAATCAAGGATGTTAGGCCAATGTGAGGAGCACACTGGATTAGGAACTCTGTGGGTCTTCTGTCCTGTCTTTAGTTATTAGTTCGCTCCCGCCAAAGTGATGTCGAAGAGAGTTTCCTGTAGTAATCATCCAGCTTACTGTGTCTGAAGCCAGACTTCTTTCTCAAGGATGTTTACAGGGAGAGATTTGGAGAGCCTTGTTGAGGCTCAAACTTAAGACCTTGCGAATCAATAAACCTTAACCACTAGCTTTTCCTGCCCCCATAATTTGTGACAGACTAGTACAACCTCAGTACTTCAGGCTGGAGTACTGTCTCTCAACCGAAAACAACCGGACTGGAAGCACATTGTAAGCGCATCGGTCTGCTCGATCTTGAAGTCAAAAGACTAAAATAACTTGTGACTAGCCTGATTAGCCAATTGTAGAGCATTTATAATTAGAAGTATTTATGTGCAAGACTAAAAAATATTCCACTTGCAGGCTCATTGTGTGCACCTTTGGTGTCGTATGGATTAACACTGAATTCCAGTCTAACTGAGGTACTTCCTGACCAAAGTTATTCTAGAGGTCTTGTAAGGACAACTCGGTTTGGGGAGGATGCATTGGGGCTGATTTATATGCCATGCATGCAGACCTTGTTAGACTGGAATGCCTGTGCGTCAATCAATGACAGGTACAGTGGATGACAGTCCAGCACAGAATGTGCTTTAAGATGTGATACAGAATGCTTGCTAGACATTATTTTCATTGCTAATCCATAAGACACCAAATGTGCACACAATGAGCCTGCAAGTGGAATATTGTTAGTAATATAATATAACACACTAATAGATTATTGTAGTACTCAAATGCAACAATCCAATAAGTAAAATGCCAGTAGGTTTTAAAATTCCACATAACTTATATTAACGTTCTCCCAAGAACAGCCACCCTCCTCGACAGTTTTAACTTCTGCTAATTTGTGCCCATAGTGGTTAGCCTACTTGGGTTTGTTGGAAGCTTAAAAACTTTTTTTGCTCACACGCTGTAGCTTGTTTTTCCCATATGCTTATCAGTAGAATAAAGCTATTTTGAAATCAGCCAAAACTAGTAAAAGTTGTCACGGCGGTGTATAGGAGTGGTGACCCAAATGCAAACAGGGAGCAGGCAGTGGTGTTCAGGGTTTTAATATAATTAAT
>JAOEHI010038422.1:0-22515 GCA_025447815.1 Percopsis transmontana | reverse complement strand
TATACATATATATATACTGTGTATATATATATATATACTGTATATGTGTGTGTACGTTTGTGAGTGTGTTCATAGGTTTAGTATGAATTGAATATCAGACTGTGGGTAACGTGAGTCTTCAAGTTTGCAAATCTACAAACCACACCAGTAGTGTACGCTTGCAAATCGCACATGCTGCTCCTGTTTTTGACCTCTAACCCAAACAAACCTCCCACCCACCTAAAGTGGGAAGTGATGTACCAGGTGTAATTAGTCATTATTTGTCTTTTTTTTTCAGTGAATGATATCATCAGAAGAGATCTGAAATGCCACCGTGGAGAGTGTTCTTAGAAACCTGGATCCTGTAGAATGGGGAGTTTTAACTGGTACCGAGACCAGTATGGAAAATCCCCATGTTGAAATACAGATGCCAATAGTCTCATCTTGATAAAGCTTGTCTAAAGGGACATGTGATTTATGATAATGATTGTAGGCTACAAAGGACATGTAGACACATACATTTTTAACAATGTTTCATATGATTATTACTTGTTTTTCTGATTTTATATCTTCTCTGTGGAATGTGAGAGTGGTAAGGCACTTGGTCATTTTTAACATCAGTGAAGACATGGCCTTTTGTATAAAAAAAACAGTAGTAGCCTACTTAGCAGTGCCATATATCTATTGTAGCGTACCAATGTGTTCTATTTTCTCTTTTATATACAGTATTAGTGTGGCTACTTACATGTAAAGAAACGTTTTAAATGTATTAAAAAATATATAACGTCAAATATATGTCAAATACTATATATGTCAATCAAAGACGTTATGGTCGTTGTCACCGTAGACTCTCACATCTTCACTTGCACAACACCACGATCACCGCTTGGGGGCGACCTTTTCAAAGCAAGCACACATCGGAACCGGATGCATTACTGACATCACTTCCGATTGAATTGTTTTGCGATGAGAAATAGATTAGTATTTTTTTCAGATTTATAATTCCTAAAAAAACGTCTCTTTGGTCATTTTTCATATGCACATTGGTACCTCATTAAATAAGGTAGGTATACTCCCTTCCATGGTAAGCGTATGTCAAGTAGATGACAAAATAACTGCAGCATACAGTAGTATCAGCGTAACGTTACGTCCATTTCTCTTATTTAAACGAGTATTTATAAACGTCAACCTCTTAACTTACATTTTGAATGAATAGGTTTATAAAAGGAACACCAACAGACAAGCGTCATGTCTGGAGAACTGGACCTGTCTCCTCCAGAAGTCCCCGAACCCACCTTGTTTGAGAGCTTGCTGCGCTATGGTCTCTTTCTGGGGGCAATCTTTCAGCTGATCTGCATCCTGGCTGTAATCATACCCACCTCAAAGGGTCACGAACAGGTATAGCCTTACATATCTGTAAATTGGAAAGTAAACGCACATTCTTTCAATAGATAAGAAACTAGACATTTAAGTTACTGCAATTTCTAAGGGTGAAGTGTATCATCCAATACACTATTACATTACTGTACATTGAAATAGAGTACGTTTTGTTTTTGTTTTCCCTGAAATGATGCAATGAAACACAATCCTTAACGGATCATATGTAATACCACAAGTTCCAAATCGCCCTAAACACGCTAATCATCAATAACCTGATCACCAGTGTTACATCTTTGGAGTAAATATGGCCAAGCAATCCTTTCTTGTTTGGAACAGTAGCTAACACAGCTATGTAGTACATTTGACATATTTGAACACTAATCTAGACATGTTAGTATTAACACATTTTAACAAAGCCCACCAAGGACACTATTTGGAAATACTTTATTTTAATTTTGAGGAAATAAGACAGTATTTAGAGATTTCAGTTGTTTTCATTCAAAGCGGAAAGAGATCTTGGTAGTGGACGTTTATTTGCTTGTACACTACATACTGAGATTCCCAAGCAATAACCAATATAACACAATTACCATTTCATCCACCATTTCCTATCTACTAGCCTTTTGCGCTATCGCTGAGTTAGGAAAAGCAGATTTAAATGACTGACTCTAATCTGGCATTACTGGCATAATAATCAATTTTTAGACATCACCATCTAATGCACTATATTTCACGAAATCATTTGTTAGCACAGACTCCTATGGATATATCCCTATAATAAATCATTAGTTCTCCAGTTTTTGCAATAATTTGGTTTTCCAAATGTGAGCTGGGACCTCTAATGGTATTATGAATTTCAAAATATGTATAACATATTGTTTATTCTATTTATTTATTTATGTTTCTATACAATATCCATACAGTGGTGTTCATGGTTTTGTATGTATTTATATATTTTATGCTACATATGTCATGTGTTGTGAAAAGAATTTGTTCATAATTTGCGACCCCGTGCCCAAATCTATGAACAACTTCTTTTCAGGGGCTGCAGCTCAAAATTTTTGAACACTACTGATTTTAAACACAAGTTGATTACATCACATAGCTAAAAGACATTGCAAGATTACTGTGTGCTCTGCTTTTATTTTATTTATAGGGTAAGTAATGCTAACTATCTTTGCACTACAGGAAGAGACTAAGTCTGCTGATGGAAAGGCTGCTGACCAGGTGAAGAAATCTAAAGGTCCTGCTCCTCCAATTCGCCAGAAACCTAAGAAAGAAAGCAAAAAGAAAAGATAGGCTTCTGTGTACGTGTTTTTGTGTTTATGACCCAATTTTATTAACTAATAACTAACAGTTATGATAATCAGTCATTTGAATCCTAACATTAATCCTATAAAGTGGGCAATAATCTTGAGACACATCACAGAGGGACTGTATTCCATTGACATTCAAGGACAAACTAGTGGTATTGCAAGTTTTTTTGTTTTGTTGGACCAGTATTTGTTGTGGACCATTTTACTATTATCATCATTGCCTTTAAACAGTGTTTGCAGCAAACTGACAAATAAATATGTGGACATTTCTATGTACCGGATAATTTAATTTTCATTTCATTTGTTACCCGAAGCAGTGTAATGATTTGAGTATTTTCCCCGCCTATCCCTTGTCAGTAGGAAATCAGATAACACTATATTGATATCACAGTGTTAAACCGACAATGAAAGTCTTGTCTGTTGCATCCTACTGTATAGTCACAGCTAAAATTGTTTTATATAGCAGCAGGGTGTTTCACAACCGGTGTGTTCATAAATAGACCAAAATATAAATGTATCCCGAATCTGGCTGATCGTAAAATGTCTGTTGTCATTGAAAAGGGAATGCCTACTACAGCGTGCGTAATCTCCATTATCTCACGGTATAGCGTGAATCTTGTCACCACCTAGCTGTGTAAGAAGTGTAATACAGTCTCCCTATCATTTGTGCTTTTTTGTTTCGTCGGTGATGAATTATGCCCGTGCCTTTTCTCCTACAGGGAATGTATTTACTAGATCGGTCGAATGTGGCATCGAATTTTATCGCATTAAATTACGGAGGAATGTTTTCTTATAGCTAGGACAATCTTCCAAGTCGGTAGCCTACTTTTAAATAGGTTTATATCATCTTGGTCGCTACTTGTGGACCTCTGCTCCTGAAGGCTATCCCCGTCATGACCTCTCTCTGCGCTTCCTAATTTCACTAAATGGGATTTGTGGTGTAGCAGCCACTGGCCGTTTATTGACACTGTTTCGCTAATGAGGACTGCGATTCGAATTTAATTCGATATCCTGCTGCGCGTCTGTGATTTTGGAGTAAAATCTCAAGACGCGTCTAAGGTGAGTTGGGAAACGGCCCGTTTCGATTGTTACCGTTTATGTCTGTTTTTTTTAAACAATACTTGATGCCCCTTTACACGGACTTGTAGGCTATTCCATTGTTGCACAGCCACTGTTCCACGTAGCCTATATTTTGTTACTCGTGCAAATCTATGTTGTTGATGATTTACACAGAAACTATGCTTACTAAAGGGAATTGCTAAATGTAAACATCTTAACCACTGCAAGACTGAATGACGTGAAAAAAATGACATAGATATAGAATTAAACAAACAATCCATCGACATTCAAAATGGAGCTGTAACAGCACCTGTTTTGATTCCTCAGGCCGCATATGCTCTTCACAGCGCTGTACGTGGGCTGTAGCCTATAGTCCACCACGACAAACATGGAATTGTTGCATGATCGTTCTCCATTCACAAAATGTCGCTTGTTTACATACGTAGATGTAAAGAAATTGGGGCGCTTAGACTGGGGTGTTACATTTTTGCATGCTTTCCGACTGCCAAAGACGTTATCGTTTTGACAGATGCTTCCCATATGCTACTACCCCACCCCTCGTTTCATTGACAGCTTTAATAAAAACAACTCCTGTTTAATTGTGTGAAAATATAATTCTGTATAATTCTAATTCTGTGCTTAATCTGTTTACATTTCGTTGACTTTGGGCAATTGCTGACACATTTCCACAGGGATTCGGGTAGCCTATGTGGTATTGGTACTGAGTTAGAAATGTGAAGACTGGATTTTTACCAGGGTAGGTTTATGGTTATGGTGGTTGACTACTAGCTGAAAGATGGGTTCAATCCCTAATATACCTACTTATAAGAATCCTTGAGCAAGATGCCTAAACCTAACGGCTCATTAATAGGCTACTTGTAATTGAATACACTGTAAGTAGTTTTGGTTCAAAGTGTCTGCTAAAAGACGTTCTACTAGACTACAAGATATGACCCAGCACAACACGTGCTGATTATTTATCCTTTTATTTGTTAAAAAGTTATCATATGAAACTAATCTAGCATACACATCTCTCCCAGGATGCCTGACTATACATTAATGCTGTAATCTGTAGAATCAGATTACTTTGTGAAGTTATAAATATCCTTTTTATACCATAACTTTATTTTTTTTGTTGTTAATGCTTATTGTGTGTTTTGTGCACTTTTCATTCATTCATAGGCTATACCTTTTAACCCCTGCATAGAACAAGCCTCCATAGCTGCTTAGTTCCTAGAACAATTGCTGCCAAAGCCTCAGCTTTATGATGGATTGAAAACGGAGGTGACTTTTATTAGCAGTGGTCCACACTCTAGCACTCCTGACTCTCCTTGCCTGTCCTTGGTGTTTGCTTTAGGAGCAGGATTGGACAAGCATATAGGCTTGGGTATTTTATGTGAGGAAAGGGTCAGCTAAAGGTTCATGGGTCTAACACAGAGAGGATCAAATAATAATAATAGTCTACTCTTAGTTTCCTGGTGTCTCTTCCGAACCATTGCCCATTCTCTTGTCACCTAAGCTTCACTGAGCTTGTCAGTGGATCTTCGTAAGATTAGAAATCCGGTTATGTTGAAGTAATGTTGACAGTGGTTGTCAACCCCCTGAGGGGTTGCAAGAATCTCCTAGGCGGCCCTTGAAATGATTTAAAGATTTCTAAATCTTTCCTTATCCTTTTTAAAAAAAATCATTAATAGTATTTCTACTCTTTATTTATTTCCACTCAACAATGATTGTTGTTGTGATTATTTTTATTATTATTTAAATTGTTTTTATCTTTACAATTGTTACATTTTAATGTTATTGGTTGTATAGTTTACGTTATGGCTTATTAAATGCATGCATGGAGGGTCGTCACAGCAAACTGACCAGTTTTTTGGGCCACAGGTCAATGAGTTTTGGTCTAGTTGTTCCTTTCTCTGCTTATTTGTGTTGTATCTTTGGAAGTTGTTTCCTTCTCAATGGGGGAAAATGTAATTTGATAGAATAAGCTCAAGATCCTACTCTCTCTCGAGCACAGTGAGGATTGCTAGTCTTTTGAGACTCGTGAGTTTGCAATGGCCAAATGAACGTGCAGTGTTTCTCATAAATGCTAGTGAGCAGCCTTGGGTTCTAGAGAAGATAATTCTTTGGTTAAATTAGGCTTTCTCACATTTTCACACATTCAATTGAATATTGATTTGTCCATTTGTCTATGTTGTGAATACACAAACACTGTGACCCGGGGAGCAGCCTGAATGAATGAATGAAGCCTGTATTCACCAGCCCTGGCTGCTGGGGTTGGGTTACATGAAGATATATGCTGTGTGACGATAGCAGTTACAGATTTTCCTAAAGTGTTTATACCGTGATACATTGAATCAGTGGCAACAACTGTTTTCTATCATTTAGGTGGTCTCACGGTGGGACACTGCGAGGTGGTGTGTAGATGAAAACACATGTATAAGTTGGTTAGTTAAAGAGTACATTTCCCATCAGATTTTGTAAAGAATATTACAGGTGATAAGCATTTGGAGTCATAATGGAATGGCCAATTTATCACCTGGTCTAATTCTCTTATGCCACATTGACATGGCACAAAAACATGGACACTGATTGGGGAAATGAGAAAAAAAATCATTGTACTACCTATTTTTAATGGTATTTAATTCACTGGATTAGGCAAAAAATAGGCATTACCATATGATTAATTTATAGATACATAATTTCCTAGTTGCATTATATACATACATACATACACACATACCCACTTTCCTCTCCTCTCTCCTAATCCATTTTCTTAATTTCCAGGATATGATTGGTTGGGGTTAGGGCACCTGGAGACCATATCAGGAAAAGGTGCGAGGCTTGAGATACTCGAGTGCTAGGTATTTTGTTCATGTACCCTGACTTTGATCCTTGCAAGGGTATGCTGGTGGGTATAACGTTATTAGAACAAACCACTTTAGCTCTCGTGATCTGTGGCATTTCCTCAAGCAGATCCAGTTATAGGCCAAGCAATATCTTTACTTTTTTGAGCTCCCTTTTTGTTCTATCCTTGTAAATGTTTTGCATGCCGATGGACAGCAGTAGTATCTCTAGGTTTATTTCAACAAGCCAGAATATATTCACTCCCCAAAACATCCACAAGGAGCAAACTCTTCACTTTATTTGTAGCCCATTCTGTGCTCTGCCTGTACCTATGTATGTCAGTATAATCTGTGTTTTCCCTCAGGTTCCACCCTCATAATACCTTACATTAGCCACACTTCTGTCTGGAGAGCAAAATTGCTGTACACTTTTTCCTCTCGATTGATATAGCTGTATCTTTCTGCTGTCACTGATTTAGAGAGACGAGGCTAATGGCCACAACCAGAGTGCTTGGGGAAAGACCCTGATAAAAGCCAGAAGCTCTTTAGTGGTCAGCATTTGCCAACAGTTCAGAAGGGCACCACTTTGAAAGTGGTCAACCTGAAGCAAGTGCAAATAAGCTGTTCTGAGAAGGTTTTTATTTTATTTTTTTATTTTTTTTGAAGCCATGAGGTTATGTTTTGTGAATGGTATTTTTGAAGTGCTGCTCCACCCTATGCGTACACCAACAGTTTGAGTTAGTTTTGTCAGAGACTTAATGCATTGTAATGATTCTAAATGCATGGCAGCCTCTACTGAAAAATCTGACAAATCAATGAATTTATGGCATAAAGACATATAAAACCGTTATTATCATCACTATGCTGCTTGCTAGACTGCTGATATTCCGACTGAACTTCCTCTACCATCTCTCAACTATTCTTTTCAGTACAAACACACCACTCAGGAGAGTAGAAGTAACGTTTTGCGAAGTGGCAAGGGGCTTATGCGAAATGTAGTCTTTACTTAGGGAAACAACCTCGTAGCTGCTTTAAAGCTAAGAGAATATTTTCTCAGGGAGGATACTACATATTGTTTTAGATCTGTTTCATTATCATAACAAGTAAAATGATCCGTTTTGATACATTTAAATGGTCGCATAATGTAGCCAGCTATACTGTGGCTCTGCCAGTCTGACCTATATATCATTGTCCTTAAAGTACAGGGAGGTGTTATCCCCCATTGAAGTGCTTGAGGCCAGCCAGGCTGGAAGTCCATTACTGCATGTACCTATCTTCAGACCAGCCTAAATGAGCGGTTTTTCCTGGCAAGTTGACCTGTCCTTCTCTTCTGGCCACAGAGCGTCTTTCTGTATAGCTCAGTGTTCCACCATGGGATGCATCTACCCCCCACTGTGAGCGGATCACATCCTAGCAGGGGTTGAATCAAACCTTACATGATCATGCACAAATGCTTGAAGCAGGGCTGCACAATTCATCAAGATTGAAATGTTGGCCACTGCAATATGTTAACTGCAAAATGTCTCAATTACTGCGATTAGTGCTTGAAGGCTAGGTAAGTTATTGCACCAGTTGCTAGGAACATCTGCGACACAACTTTCCAGTAGGAACTATGTCCACTGAATGCGTCTTTTTCTAATATTATTATTATTATTATTATTATTATTATTATTATTATTATTATTATTATTATTATTATTATCAATAGTATTATTAATAGTAGTATTATTAATACTGTATACACACAGTTGGCAGCACAGAATAGGTAATGAGTAATTATGCGAATTGCAGTTAATAATTGCTATCACAATATCAAGGAAAATAATCCATAAGCAGCAACTATCATTTTGTCCTAACGTACAGCTCCAGATTGAACTCACACTCCACAGTGAACTACATTACAAACTTAACCTACAGATCTACTAACAAATTCAAACGGCAGAAAGCTTTGTTTATCCAGGAGAATTCCCAGCCGTGGATGATTGCGATACGCTCACATATATACATACTTGCATACATAAAAACACACTTTCACCACCCACTAAGCCACAGCTGTCCACGCACTCTATGCATAATCCACCTCCATGTGTTTTTTTTTCTTTTTTATAGCTATTCCCAGTTCCCTCCACCTTGTCACCGTTAGTCACGCTCTCTGCCCTGTCCATCACACACAACAAGTGTGTTGGAAAGAAACGTGTTTGTTGGAAAAGGGATGTGAGAAGCACCAATGTGGTTGGGTGGTTTTGTGTGTCAGAGGAACAGCTGCTAACATACACTCATCATGCACACTGTCTGGAATTGAGGAACAAGGCCACTTTGTGTGACAGACTCTGTTTGAGCTGGCCTGAAATAGCCAGGCTCTCAGTGAGTCAGCATAGAACGTCTAAAAAAAAAAAAAAAAGGTTTGGACCGGCTGCCTGTATGTGAGGTACATGCTACCAATCTGTCACCGATGGTCTTGATCATCACGTTTCCACATTTTTGTTTCCTCTACTTGGGAGGACTACACTGACATCACCTTTTCAGTCTGTAAGGTCAAATTGGTCTCACAGGAGAGAGACACATGGTTAACAAGCAATTTATATAAAAAAAAGAGAATAATGCTCAGTTTTATAAAAAGAAGTTGCTCCTTTGTTTGAGATGTTGTTTTCCCAGGATATATTATTGAGTATTTGCGTTCTTGCAGTTGAACCTGGAAGAGCTTCAAGAATACTGGGAATGCAGGGATAGTGAGGCGGAGTAAGTGTTACGGGAATTTTCATTGAGTAAAAGAGAACAACAACATGTAAATCCTCAAATCATGTTCTCGTTCTTACAGTAGGTGGTGGATTAAAGGAAAATCGACAGCATCCGGCTACCTGTGGGCAGGAAAAAACTGTTGTACATAGTTTCTTTTACACTGATATTAAAATCATGATGAGTCAGCTTTTATTATAGTTATGGTGGATGGAAACAATAGTTCAGAGTGCATAATCAACAGCGACTTCTTTCTTTTTATTCACTTTTTTAAATAAAGTGGAATCTCCTTACGTGTGGCTCCTCTCTCACCAGATCTGCTCATGGGGGCAGGCAAGAGCAAGCCCAAGGAGCCAGGTCAACGCTCAATGAGCCTGGATGGAACCATTGGCTCCGGCTCAGACAGTGGACACTTCCACCACCTGGGGCCCGCTCAGCAGACCCAGACCCCCAACAGGAGCCCTGCGGTGGGGACCGGACGGCGAGGGCATCAGGGCCAGCACCAGAATGTCCCTACCAACACACCTGAGCTGGCTCTTTTTGGCGGAGTGGACCACACTGGCACGATCACCTCGCCCCAGAGAGGACCTCTGGCAGGTAGGTTGCACGTAGGACTGGACTGTTGTAGTTATGGTATAAAGCAGTGGTTACCAAAATGGGGTTGTAAAATGCTTTTGGTGTAAATTAAAGGAGGAAAAAATGATAACTCAAAATAAAGCTCTGCTGAGCTGTAGGGTGTAGGGATAAAATAAAAGACAAGGTCTGGCATCTCAAAAGCTACTGAGTTGTGTTTTGGGAGACCTGACACACAATGAATCCCCTCTATTTGTTTAATTTGAGTTTTTTTTCACTGAAAACATTGAACAATAATGTGTTTACAACTCGCCAGATGGCTGGGTTCATTTGCATCAGGCACAATTCTGCTACCCTCTATTTTCCAAGCATCTAATGAACTGATCAATAAGTGGCTGGAGAGTTCCGTCATGTATGATCAGGCACTGACATTTTGAATGTCTATTTTTCTCATTATACTGTTTTTTTTTTTTTTTTCTTGAATTGAAGCATCTGTTAGGTAGTTTGAATAAATCCGTGAGGTGTGTTGCAGTGAAAGGCCTGGATGATGCGGCCAAAAAGGCGATCACAATATTTGATATTGACATTTTGGTAACTGTGACAATATTACTGTATGTTATATTATAATATTACAAAATATTATATTATTTTGAACCCTGGAGAAGCCAAACATATTTTTGAAAACATACATACATTATCTGAAGAATAAATCATAAATACATAAAAACATAATTGCATCGCCTGCTGTGAAGAGACCAAGTCTTTATCCTAGTTGAAGTTCAAGAGCCATCCTAATGGAGGAGTAAGAGGAAGTGGCACAGCATGTAAATGTGTGTGTTTACTTCTCTTGTAGGAGGTGTCACTACGTTTGTAGCACTGTATGACTATGAGTCACGGACAGCATCTGACTTGACCTTTAAGAAGGGCGACAGGCTACAGATTGTCAACAACACGTAAGAACTAACTCTCCCAGGCCATGTGCCAACACACACTCACATTAAAAGCTGGTAGTGGCTAGATCCCAATCAGTGAATGTACCCGTCGCTACATCACTTGTAGAGTGATGTAGCCTGTTCCAAAAATCCCAACGGCTGTTTGGTCTGTTGGACTTCTATCTAACTGTAAGGCCTCTCTCTCTATTACTCTTTAAACTCAATATACTGCAGATTAACGAATATCTAGTATTAATGGCCTTGCATTCTAATGCACAGTTAATAAACACATATAACGATGAATAGATCTATCTTTCCTAGGCTCATTTCAAGGAGGAAAGAGGTGAGTAAAATATATTTTTTTACTTAAGGTAAAGTGAATTACAACTAACTAATTGGGTGACAGTTACACCCCTATCTCTGTACAGTCTCTGCTTGGGATCTAGCACTAAGGTTAATGAAAGGAGACACTGGGATGACAAAGGCAGATAATTACAATTAGGTCATTCAGCAGAAGCTTTACAACTACAATTTACTTACAATTTACAATTTTACTTATTGAGGATACAGAGTCGTCCAGCCTAACAACTATCCTGCCCCCAGATAATCACTTCTGTGTTTAATTACCTGTAAATCTCCTGATAGACTAGATAAGACCAAGGAGGTCTTATCTAGTCTATCAGGAAATGTACAGGCATTGTGAAGTGTGACTATCTGGGGGCAGGATAGCCTAGTGGTAAGACAGACAGCCTAGCGGTAAGACAGTCTTGAAATTGTTAAAGAAGATAACAGTTTACTGGCTGATCAAGTAAACTGGTAAGTGCCAAGTCAACTGGAGCCATGTTTCCGTGCAGGTGTTCAGAATCTTAACAATGGTGTTTTTCTACGGTCTCCTTCCATAACTTCCTGCCTTAACTTAACTGCTCTGGTGTTGTTTCATCTATAGTCTGCCACTGTAAAAGTAGGTCTCGACCACGTATCGGCATTTCAATAGTATTGTAACTTTATAGCATGCGAAATAGACATTGTAAAAGATTCATTATTTTATTGACTGGATTGCTCTTATCCATCTGGCAAGTACTTGCCAGATGGATAAGATGATTTTCTTATTGATATCTCGTCGGACAATCCGAAGGCCTATTGCAACAGGATATATTCAGCTCTGCTAACATTTCTGTCTTCCCTGCGCTTGGCTGCTGGCCTCGCTGTGTCTCCCTGCTGTGTTTTGATGTGTCTGCTGTCTGTGTTGTTTCTCCCTCTCTCCCTGTGTTTCTCATGCTTCTTGGTTTCTTCCAGGAGAAAGTACAGCTTCAGGTAAGTAACACTTGATGCCGTAACCTTTTTAAGGGAATCTTTCTCTCAAATGCTCAAATGGACCTTGCATCAGGAATTGCCCTTTTGGTTGAAACCAGCATGATAAGAAATGGTTTTGGTTTGAAACGCGATCGTGTTCTTGAGCATGTTCCAAGTGGCTGCCACTCTCTATTTCTACACCTACTGTTCTACTATGCTCACACAATTCTCCAAACCTCCACCTATAGCCACGTGTATAGTTGTTTCAAATATGTGAGCTAGCTAGTGAGCGAGGGCAGAGAATTTGTGGTTCTGGATATATAGATATTAATATATCTATCGATATCTATCAAAAGCATTGTATTAATTGGTTGTATTTATTATGAAACATATAGACTCATACCCTACAGGACGGTTGGATAAAAGATAGCCTAATCTCTGCACTATTCCTCATAATCCATTTTCATTCACAGTATCGCTTGTTGTCACAGTAGTCTCTCTCTCTCTCTCTCTCTCTCTCTCTCTCTCTCTCTCTCTCTCTCTCTCTCTCTCTCTCTCTCTCTCTCTCTCTCAGGGAAGGAGATTGGTGGCTTGCCCGCTCGCTGACCACAGGAGAGAGTGGTTACATCCCAAGCAACTACGTGGCTCCATCGGACTCCATTCAAGCAGAAGAGTACATTGCCCTGTCCTTCTTAATCTCTCCCTTTCTCTCTCTTGTTTTGGTCCATAGGCTTCTCTCCATGCAAGATCACAGTGTTTTTAGTCAATAGAAGTGTCCCTAGACACTGAATGTGTGAAAGCTATAATCTCTGCCAGACGTACAACTAAAAATAGAGCATAGATCCACTATCTATCTAGGCTGAGACAGCCTCCTATACTGGCCAGCCCAAAAGTAGATGTGCCTGTCTGTGTGGTACAGGCTTCTCACTGATCTTATTCTCTGCGGCCCACTTTGGCAGGTGGTATTTTGGGAAGATCACTCGGCGAGACTCGGAGAGGCTCCTTCTGAGCCTGCAGAACAGACGAGGAACTTTCTTGGTGAGGGAGAGTGAAACCACTAAAGGTACCGCACTTGTTATTACAGGCACCATTAGTTCACCCGTCTTTCTGGTGTCTGTTGATAATAATCCATTATTATGACTAGTGACTAGTGGCCAAATGATATAATTTTGCACACATTATAATAATAATAATAATAATAATGATTAGAGATTTTAATCCAAAGATTGTTGCAGCCTTAACTGTGTCTCTGGAAATATTTAAATAGTCGATAAATGGGAGCAATATTATAACACTCTCAATTCAGTTCACACAAAACAGCAATAGGTCAGACAGTGCCTGTGATGCAGAGAGAGTAAGACGTCATCTCATTGTCTGAGTAACTTTGTGTCCCTGCAGCGACACGTCACTCTATAATGCAGATGTGATTTCAGTCTGATGGGGGTAGCTCTGTAGCGACTCTGTTGAAAGAAGGCATTCTAATTAAGCTGGTATTTTGTTAACTAGCGAACAGGCCAGCCAACATGTAGCTTTGTTTTTAAGGCCTAAGGAGTTCTGTATCACTCTGTGTTGGTCTGCAGTCGTTTCCAGTCCCTGTGACGTAGATGGGGTCTTTAGGGGGTTGGCAGCAGAGGATGTGGGAAGAACGAAAAGGAGCAGAGTAGGACTTTTTGAATGGATGGGGGGTGAATCATCCTGCCAGAACTAGGTCAACCTAGAAGGGTGCTGGGTTTCCCCTGTGGGCTATAAATCTGTTCCTCGAGCACATGCAAACTCACATGCACACACATGCATGCCCACGTAGACTTAAGGGAGTGGAACTTTGTCACGAAGACGGAAGGAGGCAAAGGAAAGGGGAAGGAAGAGAAAGAAGAGGAGAGAAACTGGGATGTTGGAGGAGGGGGGGGGGGGTTGGGTGTAATTGGTATTGGACATTAGACGTAAAGCTCACCCTGCATTTTTAGTACGTGAGATGGCAGGCAATCACACCAGTAGTTCAGATCGCAAGCATTGTACAGCGTACAAGGTTCTTAATGGGTACTCAAAGCCAAACCACTGTGGCCACTAGGGGGCAGCACTTTGCTCCACTCCCATAATTCCAGGGCCGTGGGAAGTAGGGGTGCTGAGGGTGCTGCAGCACCCCCTGTTGGAAAGGGCAGGCATCACAGCACTGCCAGATGCAAATATAAATAAGCATAGTAAAACATTTTTAATAATTATCCTGTTGTTAACCTAAAAATTTAATGGATCATGGTCAACGGGTCATCATGGTCACGTAGCTAGCTATATTAAAATGGATTGAACTGATTAGACATGTAATTTCCAATGTCTAATCAGTTCAATCCATTTTAATATTTGTACACGTTTGGTTCCAATTATGTTGTTAATTTTATTGTTCATTTAAGTTTATTGTACATTTTTAGAAAAACTTGATCTGATATTTGTTCATTTGTGCAAATCTCTGTACATGTTAGAAATCTATACAAAACTTGAGCTGATATTTGTTCATTTGTGCAAATCTCTGTACATGTAGAGGTTTTATTGTTCATTTTTAGGAATCTATAAAAAAAATGTACTGACATTTATAGTTCATTTTCTTTAAAAAAACAAAACAAACATTGGGCACCTCTGGCTATTTGTATGTTTTTGTCTGCTGTGTGGGACGGGGTTGCAAGTGGAAGTAGCCTATTCATCGCGAATACTAAGCAGTCGATATAGCCTTGCTACATTAAAATATCGTTAATCAGCTATGATTCCTTATCCAATCAGCTATGATTCCTGAAGCATGACATAAACAAAGCTCTTATTTTATCATGGTTTTATTCCGAACCCAGGGAGCAATACTAATGAAAATGTATTTCTGTACAACAAGTCACTTTGCATATTAGTGTAATGATGCATCACGTGCACGGCACGGGCACTAGCGTAGACCGCCTGCATGGGAGAACACCCCCAGACATGCGCTACAGCACCCCCAACTTAAAAACTCTCCCCACGGCCCTGCATAATACTAATCAATCCCTTGTTGTTCCAGGCCCTTCGCCAGAGCAAACCAAACAGGGGGGCATTTGCTTTCCACACTAAAACCTGCCAACCCAAATACGTACACGTCGCATACCCACACTGCTCACACATAACGCAGTTAATAGTATGCTATTAATACCGTCGGACCGGGGGTGTTACCAACATAAATGAACGGTTTATAGGCTACTGTTCCTTTTCCTTTTTTGAAGCCCAGCCACATCAACAAAACAATGTTGTTAAATTATGCTTTACTTGTACTAGCCTAGTTGCACAGTAGTTACACATTTGTGTGGGCCTCTACTGTGTATTATTATTGCAAATTACAAACACTGGCCAGGGTTTTAAGTATTTTTTTCATTGGTAATTCATTTTTGCAGGGGGAGCTCAGTGTGAGTTTGGTGGGTACACAATGCTCTTTGTGGGGGGCGCTGCCCGCCCATGCCCCCCAGTGACGGGCCTGTGTTGTTCTAAACTTTTTCTAATCTTTTTCTAATCTTTTTTCCTGTTCTGTATTACCTGTGTTCACAGGGGCGTATTGCCTGTCAGTACTGGACTATGACAACACCAAAGGCCTGAATGTTAAACATTACAAGATCAGGAAGCTGGACAGTGGAGGTTTCTACATCACCTCTCGTACCCAGTTCACCAGCCTTCAGCAGCTAGTCTTCCACTACCGCAGTGAGTAGATGGATGTACTCATCTCTTTGTAATGGTATAGAAGTAAACCTTCTGATAGTCATGTCAGTTCAGTCTGACATGTTGTCCCCCCTCCTCCAGAGCACTCAGATGGGCTGTGTCACGCTCTAACTGACGTGTGTCCTGTGGCAAAGCCTCAGACTCAGGGTCTGGCCAGGGATGCCTGGGAGATTGCCCGGGAGTCCCTCCGACTTGACCTCAAGCTGGGCCAGGGCTGCTTCGGAGAGGTGTGGATGGGTGAGGACTGCGCACTTTTTCTTTCTTATCTTTAGTATGGTTGATTACCCTCACAAGATGGCCGACATAAGACACTGTTGGCAGGGGCTATGGCACAAACTGTATTTAATATAAGTGGAATCATGCTCTGTTGTATCTGTCTACATCTAACAGGTTATCTTTATATATATTATGGTGGGTATTCCCAGGTACGTGGAATGGCACGACGCGGGTGGCAATTAAAACCCTCAAGCCGGGTACCATGTCTCCCGAGGCCTTCCTGCAAGAAGCTCAGGTTATGAAGAAGCTGAGGCACGAGAAACTGGTTCAGCTCTATGCCGTGGTGTCCGAGGAGCCCATCTATATAGTTACAGAGTATATGAGCCAAGGTAACCCTCCGTAGGCATGCTGGATATGGTCACTTTACAGAGCAGCTAACCCCGTTGAGAAATGCTAATCAGAAAATTTGTTTTTCCAGTTAACTTCTATAATAGACAAGGAAAAAATCAAGGAATTTGTCTCGGGTGGATGTCTCACATCATGAATGTTCATCAATACACAATTATCTGGATGCTGTATACTGATTTAAATAGAAATATAAAAATTTGCCTTCTATGATCTCATTATATATGATGTTGTCAAGACGTGGAAGGTGCAGGTTCAGAAAACATAATTACGAGTATCTCCCCAGCCTAAAGAGTTATGTTGATTAGTAGATCTAAAGTCTACTTTTTTAGAAAATAGAATTTTCTTCTAATTACACTTTCTTCCCTTCACAGGTAGTTTGTTAGACTTCCTTAAGGGAGACACGGGGAAGATGCTTCGTCTGCCTCAGCTAGTAGACATGGCATCACAGGTATAGCTGTACATCCTGTTTAGCGTCACGGTCACTTAACTTTACACATAGTGGTTTGTAGCGTTAACACCAGGCTCTGTTGCATTGAGCCTTGCGCTCCTTATTGACTGCCTGCTTGTAATTGTTTTACAAAGGTTTAGTTTAGTCTTTATTTATTCACTCGCTTGCTCCTTCCGTCCAGATTGCAGCAGGCATGGCGTACGTAGAGAGAATGAACTATGTCCATAGAGACTTGCGAGCTGCCAATATCCTAGTGGGAGATAACCTGGTGTGTAAAGTAGCTGACTTTGGTCTGGCCCGACTCATAGAGGACAATGAATACACTGCTAGACAAGGTGAGATTTCTCTGCATTCTGTGACATGCAACATGTGACAGGCCAACACATAGACCCACATAGGACTGCATGGTTAAAAAATTTAATTTTTCTTTTTATTTGTTTGTTCTTAACCAACTTTTTTTACATTGCTTCATTTCGTGGTGCATTAGGAGCCAAGTTCCCAATCAAGTGGACGGCACCTGAGGCAGCCCTGTATGGACGTTTCACCATCAAGTCAGATGTCTGGTCATTTGGTGTACTACTGACTGAGCTGGCCACTAAAGGCAGAGTCCCTTATCCAGGTACCACATCAGGACCCATATGTACTCTTTTGTATACTACGTGTACATGAAATGTGCTACTATATTTCCTAATGAGAAATTTGCCCTAATAATTAAAATCATCTGAATTTAATTATACTACCGTCTCCTCTAAAAAATGATTCATACTATTTAGAATATAAGCGCCTCTTCATTTTTCCTTTTATTTATGTTTACATTTAGCATATGTGAGAGAGTTGGGTGTCTTCCTCAACCTTATCTAGAGCTCCATGTTTCCCCCTTACCTTGCCAGGAATGGTAAACCGCGAGGTTCTCGACCAGGTGGAGCGTGGCTACAGGATGCCCTGCCCGTCGGAGTGTCCCAGCTCTATGCATGAGCTGATGCTCTCCTGTTGGAGGAAGGATGCCGAGGAGAGGCCCACCTTCGAGTACCTGCAGGGCTTCCTGGAGGACTATTTCACTTCCACAGAACCCCAGTATCAGCCTGGGGAGAACCTATAGACTAGAGCCTTCTGCCAAAGCCTCAGCACAAAGAGATCTGAAGAGGAAAACCCAGAGGAACTGTTGGAAGCAGGACTGTCACACTGGGGGGACTTCTTTGGGGATCTTCTCAAAGTCAACCCCAGATGTTCCTTTAGTGCTTTAATTGACTACGTAAAAGAATAAGTAAATAATCGATGATACTTCTGAGATTTAGGGTTTGGCTCCTGTAAGGTGAATACAGGGGCTGCTCTGAATGGCCCCCCGCTGGACTCCGGGCGAGACTGGTCAAAAGACTGTAGCATGCTTTTTAAGGGGCTGGGCTAATGTAGAATCTGTGGATGGAGGGGAAGGAGAAAAGCACTGTGCCAAGGGAAAGTCCCTGTAAATCCTTAGTCTCTCTCTCTCTTTCTCTTTCTCTCTCTCTCTCTATATATATCTCTATCTCTATATATCCTCTTCCCAGTTTTCTCAAGTGCTGCTTCTTCAGTATCTCCAAGCATCTCAACTCTGGAACTCTCCTACACATCCCTATTTATGTTTACTCAGACGTTGTCTGTTCTGTGATTTAGGCTTTTGTGCAGTAGCAGACAGCTTCCTCTCTAATATTTTTTGGTGACTATCAGTAGACACAGTTGTTATGACTTCTACAGAGGTGGTGACAGGGTACGTGTACTTGACTGGCAGGTCAGGTATAGGTAACAGTTCTATAAGTTGAATTTACACTGCCCATATCTCATACTTAACCTCTTTCCATTTTGTATCTTACATTGTTTACAGGTGTTTTTGGGCCACTTAAACCTATGTGAGGGTATTAAAAACTGATTTGGGTGTATTTATCTTGTGCTTTATGTTTTGAACTTGATTCACTGGAAATTCACATGGAAAATAATTAGCACTGAGCGGGTGTCAAATAATGAACTGTCACAACAACTATTATTCGACCAGGCTCACATTAGAGGCTAAAGTGGCTACTGATCACTTTACTGTATAACACTTAAGATTGGGAACCGCTGCTTGCCAAAGCGTACTGTGTTCTGTGCCAATTAAAGCCCAGCCATATTTACTTTACTGCTGTCCTGTATTTAATGTTTTATCGTTTTTGGGACTTACTCGGATGTTTTAGTTATTCTTAATCAGGCATTGGCAACATTTCCCTAAAATGTACAGTACAAGTCTGCACTATCCCCTGTCAATCATCCTCAGAAAACAGGTGAACCTGTTTTTGATTTCTGAAATGGTTATTGTATTTAGACTAAATTATATGCAACCGGGAAGCCCTAATTAACCTGTAAAATGTAATTTGGTATCAAATAAAACTGTGTTGTAGGTTTTATGACTTCTAGAAGCAGTTAGCATGCTGTTTTGCTGTTCTCTGGACCATTGGCTACATTTGTATTATGCTGTACTGTACATTAACATATGTATGTTTTACTTTTAGTCAATTGTTAGGGACATGAGGAGGGATTATGAAGAGACTTCTCAACATATGTGCCATATAGTAATATTTACATGTTTTCTTTTATTTTTTAATCCTAATCTCTGCAACAAGTTCTCATTGTAATACTGTACATACTGTGGCTATACATATATGATCGTTTCTGTTCTGTATCATCTAAGGTTCATTGAAATGGAAATCACTGTAGTGGCTGACACAGCATTACACTATTGGACACCCATGAAACCAATACCAAGATACATATGTTCCAAACAGCAATAACAAGGGCAGTAGTCCATTGTTTTAAATTTTAGACAACTATATCTAAAAAATAAATAAGTGAAACAGGTAAAACAGGAAAATTTGTCTTATTTATATGATACTGATTTTATGAAGGAAAACAAGGAAATGGCAATGTAAATAGCATCACAAACAAGTGACTTATCACATAATTTCCCCTGCTATTCTGATTGCACCTATACCCTGAGGTTTTCACAATGATGCACGGCTGATCTCAACATGTAATAAGATTAGGTTTAGTGTAATCGTTTTTTTATTATTATTATTTTACACTGATAGATGTGAAATTGTTATTTTTGAAAACTTGAAACCTCTGTAAAATTGGACAGTATTAAATTAATCTTGAAATTTCTACATTTCTAACATTGAAAGCATGAGGTGCTGTACATGTTCTTATATAATATGTTATCACAGTGGTACTTCCCTAGCAGTGCCTCTTTTAGAATGGAAATACCCCATTATTTGACTCATGGACAGTCTGTCTGCAAGTCATTTGGACAATGTGGAAGTGCTAATGAATGACATATATGAGCAAAGTTAAAGTCTGATTGGATCCTCTCTGCCGCAAAGCAGCATTTATTTTTCTTTCTTTTGTTTATAAATCTATGCAGTTTTGGCCTTGCTTTCCTGCAATCATTTTGACATTTTCTTCTTAAGTCAAAACAAGGCATCAGAACAGAAAGTGTGAGGGTTTTGTAAAGGACTTTTTTTTTGGATTTGACATATTGGGATTGAAATGGTACTGTGCCATTTTATGTTGATCTTTAAATGTGCAATAAATTATATTACAAATGTGTTTTGATACGTGTGTGTCCTGGTGTGTGTGGATATTCTGTGACAGATCCATATGCATGAGAAGTGGCTGTTTTGTTTATGCATATGTGGCTGTTTTATTTCCTGAAATAACCAAAAGTGTGTAGGTTGTAAAAGATACGCTCTAGTTTTCCCTAATTTATTGTCAGTTTAGGCCTAATCTTGAGCAAAGCACTTACTGTCACATAGCTGCCAGGAGGCCAGTGTGAGAGCTGGGTATTGCTGAAAAATATCTGTATGCCTAGCGCCCCTCTCAAATTAATTTAATGAATAAATATTTTGTTTTCAATAAAACAAAATGCATATAAATTGAAATTAACATGAAAACATGCACACACAAAAACAGTAGAAAACGCATTATAAGAAAGTCTGAGAATTTCTCAGTCTCTGCCGTGCTGACGTCCCTTTGACATGTTGCTATGGGTTGCGTCTTGCTTCCCACTCTACAGACAGCCAGACAGCCGCAAGCTCGCCTGCTACCTTATTCATTGCGAATGGCTACGCATTGCTAAAAAAAATGAAGGGAACACGTAATCATCACAGTATAACACCAAGTGAATTACACTTCACGGATATCAATTTGTCCAGTTAGGAAGCAGAAGGGATTGAGAATCAATGTCACCTGTTTTGGTGCAAATGAAAGTGACAACAGGGGCACTGGAGTATGGAGAGGCAAAAGCAAGACATGGTGGTGGCCACAGACAATAGCTCTATCCTTATCCTTCCTGAATGATTCATATTCTATTAGAGAATGAGACTAGAGAATGAGAATGAGCCTCTAAATAATTATGGAAAACAAAACCCTTATGCTCCAAAGTCTACACACAGTCGAAAAAAATATCTGGAACAGTCCGAGGCGAGCCAAGACTCTAGTCCGGGAAGCACAGCTCACACCGTCGAACGGTTCGTCACACAGAAGCATAGGCCTACCCCGAAATCGCTGGGTGGCCCCAAATACTTCTTTCATGTTTTATTGGGGGGGGGGACAAATGCACGTACTCTAAATATTGAGGGGTAGCCACGTATCCCCACCCCCAAAATCTACGCCTATAATGGCATCTATTGTGAGCATTTTCCAGCGAACCAACAGGTGACATGTAGGCCATTTAACTGCACAGCTGATTCTGTTTACAATGTTTAATAAAATAAAATAAAATGTAGAAATATCCATATAAGAGATTCTAAAAGAGCCATTTGAAAAATAGGTAAATTCAAACCACCTTTTTTCACATTTTTATGTCTAATAATTACACTTTTATTTATGATCTATAAGATCATAAGAACGTATTTAAAAGTAAAATGTACGGTGTGACAAATCGTATGGCTATAGCTTTCATTGCCATAAGAGGGCAGTATTTAACCGGCGTAGGCCTTAAAGCTATAAAACATCATGGATTAGAAGTCGTGGAGTTGACTAGGAAAACCTTATATTCCACTTGATGACCTGCAAAACATCAAACTACTTTTGACAAATAAACTGACACTGATGGCCAAACTGATAATGACAAGTTTTTATTAAAACTGTGATTTATGTTACCGCAGTATAAATGTCACAAGTTGATAGTTCATCGCATGTGGGTAGAGCTAAGCAATGTTTATTTTTTCTTTTCCCTTACTTGACTTCATGGCACATTCCCCTGAAATCAACACTTAGTTTCCTGCAAATGTTAAGTGATAACAGATGAACCATTCGATTGGTGGCCATATTAAGCCAATCAGAGGGTGAGTTTGTCCCGCTAATGAGAATCCCATTTTTAGTGGTTTTCTCGTCTTTTGTAATTAAGAGCACATAATCTATATCATCAGTGGATGGAGGAGACCATTTCTGAAGGGGTATGTTCCTGTAGCATTTTTGTAATCATCAACAAAAGGTTTTGATCATTCAATCCACTTGATGCATGCATGTTTGCATGTGTGTGTGTGTGTGTGTGTGTGTGTGTGTGTGTGTGTGTGTGTGTGTGTGTGTGTGTGTGTGTGTGT
>JAOEHI010038411.1:0-22517 GCA_025447815.1 Percopsis transmontana | reverse complement strand
TGAAAAAAGCTAGACTTCACCACAGCTTTAATCTGGCTGTCAAATTTGAGATCACAGTCCACTTTTACCCCCAAATTAAGACTGATGAAATAAATAAAGAAATAAAGACTCAATCCAAATTCTGTATTATTATTTGAATATCTATTCATTTAAACTGCAGGCCAGGTCACAAAATCCTCAGCTAGAGTTGTTGTCCAAGTTAAACTGTCCACTTTACTAAACTAAAATGTAAGACTGTTCAGTCACTTGAAGGGAATAAATTAATATTTAATATTTATTAACATCACTTTTGTGGCTATCCCTAAAGTAGCCAAGCTGATCTTGTGTTGTGTTGTGTTAATTAAGAATTTGTATCTTCTATTCATTCAGATAATCATAATTGAGAACATATCCATTTCAGCAAAGCTGTGCAAGCATATACTTCTATGAGTTTACACTTAAGAGCTGCCTACCACCGTGGGCTAACCCGGTACCAATGGTTCCTTTCACAGTGGAGTCATAGTACACATGTGTAGCTCATACCATTACATTTTAACTAAAGATGGTACATTGGTATACCAGGATGGAATGGAACTATATTGTATTTACATTGTAACTATATTGTGTTTTCCCTAAAATGACACCTATGAAAAATGTAATGTTAGGTGCTGTGTTCAAAGTTGCTTTAGCAGTGTATATGCTTCATATACAGATGAGTAGTCCATTATGATCTAAAGATGTAACATGTAAATGTAAATTACGTACAGCAGAGTGATGATTGCAGGTTATGTGCTGCAGTTTTCACAGACTTGTCTGAAACCTCAAAACCACAATGTTTAGATGTCCCTACCCCAAGCCAATGCAGTATCCACCTGTAACCTCAGCCCACTTCCATGCAGCAACGTCTAAATTGTGATATCAATTCTGATTAAAGCAAATATTATAATAATAATAAAAATAATAATAGTATAGGTATTTTCTTGAAAATTATACTTAATAATACTGCTTATTGTACTTTGATGACAATTATTAAATTTTTATTGACAACTGTTAATGGTCGGTGTGAACTGTTTTTTTGATAAGTTAACTGAGTACAGTTTAAGAAAAAAAATAACCTTGTTTGAAGAAAGACAAAAGTGTATTCTTGTGAGTTTGAATCCATTTTGTCCTTGTGCGTTTAATTGAAAAAAAAAGTAATATTTGTCATTGATATTTTATTGTAAGATACTGATATAAAGTCACGAATGCCACCACATTTAAATCATGCTATACTTCATGTATAAGGTAGAACATCTTATTTATCCAGGGACAATGTTGATATTGGGTGGAATGTGTTATTAAACAAAAACATTTAAAGTCTTGGAATGCCCTCTCAGCATTCACCTGACCCTGCAGGGCTCCACCTTATAAACCTCTTTCCACCCGTTCTCCGTCTCACTCTAGACAGGAGGTCATGTGAGTATGTGGTCTGCTTTAATACTACTCTTAATGGCCACCCCTGGCTCTGCCGAAGGCAAGTAAAAGCTATTTTGTCTACATTCGTTTCAATTTGTCAATAATGAATATATTGTAATAGTTAGCTGTTAGGTTCACCTAACCTGTAAGTTAGGTTCCATAAATCAATTATTAATTTACCAAAAAATAAAAGAAATCTATTCTTTATTACATTTGGTATGGAATTGTAAGCAAGGAGTCTGTAAAAAAGGCTAATAAATGTAAATGACAAATATATTTCAATCATTATATCAACATTGATGGTACAGATAAACTGTGTAGCATAGAAATGAAGTCTATTAAATGTAGGTTATGCACTAAAGCACATTCTGAGCACTACAGTATTAAATCATATTTTCAGAAATTACAGTATATTATTAATAACACACAATATATAATATTTGGCATAAATAAGCAGTCAATATCAAAGATAAATATGAAAAATAATTTCACTGTAAAAATTAAATTAAACTTGGACAAAGCTATTATGAAATAGGCACTTCAATTTATGCACTGTGATTTAATCATTGAAGATAGTCAGAGAGATTATTCTTTAATTCAGTGCATTTGTCATGACATAAATTGAACTTGAATATACATATATTAAATAAATACTATATGGGAAAACCATTAAGGTAAATAGTAATTTTATATTCATTCATTCGAGGGGGTCTATAGCTGTAAGAAACACAATAAGAAAAGGAAGGGGGAAATATATATATATATATATCAGTAAACGGCGAAGTGAGAGGCAAATGAAGAATTTTTCTCATATAGTGTAACCACAGTCACATTCAAAAACATGTTGAATATGGTGTGGGGTTTGAGGTCATTAAAACACCATGGATTGGCAGTTAAAAAATTACCTGTATGTTAATCAAATTTAAAAGACTTATTAATGTTTCAAAATTTGATGTCATTAATAGGTAATTTGTAGTAGCTGCGTAATCATAATTTGTTTTGCATTTATAAATAGTAATATATTACCAGATTTATTATTACAATGGCCTATTATTACACCTTAACATATGGAATGGAATATATTGGTTTGAGTGTCGCTCAGCTTGTCAAACATTTATAATTTTTCCATTATGTTCTATGTAAGCAGGTGAGCCCAGGGTGATTCTGACAGGTGGTAAGAGTCCATGTGAGGGGTACATTGAAATCTACCACAAAAATGAATGGGGCCTAGTTGGAGACAACAACTGGAGCGATGAGAATGAAGAGGTGGTTTGCAGGAGCGTTCACTGCGGAAAGCGAGTAGCCTCCATTGACGTCATGAAGCCCAATAACAGATCTACTATATGGCTCAATGAGCTGAACTGCCAAGGGAAGGAGACAAACTTATGGAGCTGTCCAGGATTTGCTGGATGGAACATCAGTGTCTACAAGAAAGATTCTGTAAAAAGGATTACCTGTTCAGGTAAGGCATGGGGCTCAATATTAAGTATTTAATAGCTAATAGCTGATACCTAAGATAGCAGAATTACTGTATATGCAGTATAAAAATAAAGTATTGAAAATGTATTCACATTTTAGAAAATCAACGGAATATATATTTACAATACAATTGTAAATTATTGGCATTGGTCATGACCCACAGTTTGAAAACCATGGAGATACGGTGCCAATGCCCATTTGTCAAGGTTTTATAACTAGAGTCATTTAATTTAGAGGTTCTCAAACGCAATGCAAGATATTATTGCTTTCATAGAAGCTTATAATGTGCACTGTGAAAGTGTGAAATTGTGAAATTATGTCTTTTTGTTTTCAAGGGAATATTGAAATGAGTTTGGAGGGATTTAAATGTTATGGGATTGTGGAGTACCATAAAACAGATTCCCAAACAGAGAATAATTCACATGCCTATATTTGTAGTGATGAAAACTGGGGGATTGGTAAGTAGTCATCATACATTTGGCTAAAATTACAATCAAAACACTAACTCGCCTAAATGCAATCTGATTATGTATATATTATACCCTGTAGCCTGTAAATCTCAGTCACATTTAACTTCCATATACTGTAGTTATGAAACAACTGCAAACTCAAGCAACATGTGTGGATAGTTGTACATCGTTGATATATTTGTGGATATTATTTAAGCATTTGTAGTGCTAGTGATAGTAGCATTGATGTATTATGATAAATGTAATACTGATGCTTGACCCAATATGCAGTAAAGACGCAGGACCACTTGAAAAACACCAGTTACAGTCTGTTTGATGCACTTGCATCTGCTCCATAGAATAACTAAATATGTGTCTCTGTAAAAGATCAAGCTGAACTTGTGTGCAAAACTCTTGACTGTGGCTACGTCAAGACTATTCTTGACAGTGGAATATTGACACCATCCAAAATCGCTCCAAAGACACGATTTTCCTGTACCGAATCCAAACACGAGGAGCACCTCTGGCAGTGTGCCCCCCAGGAAGAATCCAATTGCCGACAAACTGCAGCCGTCAAATGTACAAGTAAGACTGGCAACGCACTTTGTTATGTAGGTCTGTCTTGTTTACCAGTACATACGTCATATGTGCATGAGAAAGTCCAGTGAATTAAGGTGTGAAGGTTTGTTTTAAACAGAACATAATAATTTCCGCCTAATCGGAGGGGATAATGTCTGTGCTGGGACCTTGGAGGTGGAGGAAGGTGTTTTGTGGAAGAAGGTTAATAATGCAATGATGACCCAGCTAGATGCAGATATGGTGTGCCGACACATGTACTGTGGTACAAATATTAGTGTGACACAGATGCCCACTGACCAACCGGTCACCTTGAATTGCTCAGGTAATGCTTCTACGTGACTTTATTTGACATTGTTGAAACAATTATATTTGATTGTATTGTACTGTGGAATGGTTCTTGTTACTACTTGGTTTGACAGCTCACTCTGTTTTCAGTACCAGGGTTACATCAAGAAACTTAAAGTAATTAGTTATTGGTGGCAGGTTAGTCTAGTGGTCTAGGTGTTGGACTCCTAACCGGGAGGTTGTGGGTTCAGGCCCCAGTGGTGGCCTACCTGTAAGCATCCTTAAGCGAGATGCCTAACCCCTATCTGCTCCATGTAATAGCACCATGTAATTGTAAGTCGCTTTGGATAAAAGCATCTACTAAATGACATAATTGTAGTTACAGAAACCAATTAGTTTTCTGAAAAGTTCCAAAATAGAATTGTGAAAAGAACTTAAAACTGCTCATTACGGATGCACAGTTTTTAAATGTTGCTATTTTTCTGTATTTTTTCTCCTTTCTTTTATTACAGACCACGTCAAACTAATTCTTATGAATCAAACTCAAAAGCGGAGTCAATGTTTTGGTTATGTACATATCAATAGGGGATCTAATCAGGATTGGTTGTCTGTGTGTGGCAATGGATGGAATGAAATGAATGGTGAAGTGGTTTGCAGAGAGATGGGATGTGGACGGGTGAGACATAAATATTATAATATAAATAATATAACCTAAAATGTTTATTTGTGGAATAGTAGACTTACTAGTGCAAGCTAGAATGTGGTGAGAACTAGACATAAATTACTTGGAAAGAATTGAGCTAGCTTATTGGTAATTACCATTTAAAAAAAAATAAAACATTTTAACTATTGTAAATGATTAGTACACTTGATATAATAGAGTCAAACATTTTCATTCATTTGCCATTGCAAATGAAAATGTGTAGGCCTTCTCATAGGCCTATCAGTTCTGGACAAATAGTAGTGTCGGCTGGGTATTCAGAGTAATTTCTTTATTCTAGATGATTGACTTCAAACCCAGACCCGCTACTTCAGTCAGCTACTCAATACTGGACAAAGTGAATTGCAATGGCACAGAAGCCTCACTATGGCACTGTCCTGCCAAACACAATGACAATCCAATGGAATGTAAATCACTCGCCTACGTAGTCTGTGCAGGTAAGGCTGCCTTCCAAGTGACAACCCTCAAGAGACTCCTCCACTGTATTTTTGGAATCACCAAAGCAACAACTGTACAACTGTACACAAAGTGTAGGTGGCAGTAGTAGAGCACAGTATTATTGTTATATTAGTTATGTATTGTAAATAATGAGATTTGTTTGTTGCTGTAGAGCTAATTTTATTTGAGTTCCATCGTTTTTCTGACATTCTTTTGCAGAGAGTCTGAAAGTGCGTTTGGCTGATGGACCTGGCAGATGTGCAGGGACAGCAGAGATTATGTATGATGGACAGTGGGCGATTGTTGACCAAAAAGGCTGGACAATCAAGCATTCCAAACTAGTGTGTCAGGACTTGCAATGTGGAAGTGAAATGGCACTAGACCAGGATAACAAATTTACTGTAGTGAATAATGAAAAATTTATTACGGTGGGACTTTGCCCAACGTCACCAGAGACTATATCTATTAGAGACAATGTATGTAGTATCATCACTCAAGACTCAAGAACACAATCAAAGGCAGTTGAAATAACTTGTTATGGTAAGGCTTGATTAAATATTCACTTCCATCCTGAAAAACTCCAGAATTGTTAAAATTCAAATTAATTAAATAAAGACCTCTTTATTGCATAAATATTAAGAGTGTGTAATTAAAATCGGACATTTCTCAACACACACTACACAGCTCTCAAAACCTGTATAGGTTCTAGAATTCATCAGAGTGAGGTTATAATAAAAAACTCTTTATTTATTTATTTATGCATATACCAAGAATTATACAACTCCATGATCATAATGATCAATACAACAATCTTTTCCGTAGGGGCTTTAAAATATATAAATTAGTGTGTCATATTTAATACACAAATCGAACCATTTTAATTCACTTTTCATAGAGTGTCTGAAAGGCTAAGATATGGTACATACTCTATATGCAGGATACTAGTATCGGCTTTTTGTTTTTAAATACCTGTAAGTGGTAAAATCGACATTTTGAACCTGTCATGTTATATATTACACAGTACATACAAAACTATTTCTCTCTATCTCTATCTCTCTCTCTCTCACACACCACTTCAGACCATAAGGTGGTTTTCCTAACAGGAGACAAGTCTTGTTCTGGCGAAGTGGGCATAGAACATAATAAGACTAGCTACTGGCTATCAGGATCCCAAGAGACTTGGAATCAAGCTGCGGCTGAGGTAGTGTGTCGACAAATGCACTGTGGACATGCATTGAATTCATCAAGCGTGAACAGTGCCACTATGGGTCTTGATGTTTGGAAAGAGTCTTATAACTGCACATCCACAGAAAAGTTCCTCTTTGACTGCCTAAAGAGCAATACATTGACAACCGACAACAGCATTGCCTTTTTGTCATGTTCAGGTAATGTCCAATATCCTGTATCAAAGATGACTCTATTCAGTAATTTCATAGTTCCTTTATGAACCCATCAAAGATGAGGCCTTCCTTGAGGAAGCTCACAAGCAATAGAAATGGCATTGTGTTCATGTGCTAACGCCAACCTATAAAACTATTAATGTTCCAGTGTATTTCTGCAGGAGCTAATTTAGAGGATAAACCTTAAAGTAATACTGAACATCAGCAAAAACCTTGATTGTATAGCTTCCTTACCTCATTACCCAGAAACATTCGGGGTGAAATATTCGATTTGGTTATTTATTGTTAATCGTTGTTAACTTCCATTTATTTCCTCTGTATCTCAACTTATGAGCTACAGACGAATGATTTCAAGAAACAATGGAACAAACCCTGATAATTTTGGTTCATTATATTATATGTGAACATTTCAAGTATGGAAGCTACATATTCAAATGTTTTTTCTTTGGTTCTTGGATGAACCAGTTTTACAGTGTTTTTAATCAGATATTTTCAACAGGTACAATTACGATAAAACTTAACAATTCTGATAAGAACAATATGCTGCCAACTTGCTGGGGGAAGGTGGAAGCATATGTAAATGGAAAGAATGGAAGCGTCTGTAAAGATACCTGGACCGACAAGATGTCTAAAATGCTCTGTAAAGATCAGGAGTGTGGGGACAATTTTCGCACTACCAGTTCAAATAAAGAAGAGGCACTCATCAAGAGTATGCACAGTACAGAACAGAACACTACATTGTCCAAAAGCAATATTGTCATAAATGACGGCCAGCTGTGCAAACCTGTCCATGTTCATTGCACAGGTAACTTCTTTTGTCACTCTGAATATTTGTAACAATTATTATGCAGTTTTGTGTAGTGTAGCTACTACTATGTGTTTTCTACTAAGGATATACAGTATGTTAAAGGTACACTCTTCCTTAAAGTGCCACCAGAAACCCATGCTCAATTTTTTATTCAACTGTCTACTAAAATTGGTGGCTCAATTGCAAATGTCCTATGACATTTTAATACAGTATTTATATATAATTTATATATATACAGTATATATTCTGTATTCTGTTTTCTTTCCATGCAGGGAGCATCAAGGCCAGGTTTCAGGTGTCAAGAGATCGCTGTTCTGGGAATGTGGAAATGTTCTATGAAGGCCATTGGCGCTTGGTCTTCAGCGATGCTCTGAAAGATACCAATGTCCAAAACATCATGTGTTCTGAGCTGCAATGCGGGAAAGCAGTCAAAGCCCTCAAATACTTTGGACATGCACAAACAAGTGGAGATTTCATATCAAAACTGGCCTGTCCTAGCAACAGCCAGTCATTAAAAAGGTGTAATATTTCACTGGCGAAAGACTTCTCTCCCCTTGCTGGTCTCCAGTGCTCTGGTATGTGCTTTGGACATGACCAAAAAGTTATAGGGATTTTGTTTAAAAACATGATATTTTAATTGCTATTCGTTTTTGCAATTGGTGTTCACAAGCTCCAGTGAAAAAAAAGTGTTTCTTTCTAACACTTTGCCAACAGCAAAGTTATGCCTCACGTGATTGTTTCAACTATAGGGAACAAAATTAAGTCTGACAATCAAATGAATAGGACAAAAACATTTTAGTTACATTTCTTGACCAGACTAGTATTGTACCAGTATTGAGAATGCCTGCGAATAGTCGCAATGACAAATGGCTTTGTAGATACATTAGAAGTATGATTTTTAGAAACAATGGAATGAATGATGGATGAATATGGATCCAGTTACAGTCTGCAATCATTGGATTATTTTTTCAATGGAACGTCAGTTTCAGGACGTAAGGAAGCTACAGATTCGAGGATTTATCAAAAGTTATTTTCAACTGTATATTCAGCTGAGTATCGTTTACAACATGAGATACTGTCAAAGCCATGATTTCTTAAACATTTTAGTGGAGTTTGCAAAGATGAATCTTTTGCCATCTTGCTCAACCTATTAATTATTTGCTTGGACAAAAACACATTTTTCTTCAAACCTCTTTCTCTTTTTATTGCTTGTTGCAGATTGGCGAAGGATGGTACTTAAATTCCCCAAGGCCGACAGAGGCGCATGCGAGGGTGGTGTGTTTATTCACAGTGAGGGAGAGAAAAATGCTGTTTCTGGTGAAGATTGGACACGGAAAGAGTTCAACCAGCTTTGCAAGGACCGCAGCTGTGGTAGCTACATGAACCATAGCAATGAAAAGTTCACGGATGGTTGGACTTATTGGAGGAAAAGCTTCAATTGTACTCATGTGGTCAGTCCAAGCAACATCTGGGACTGTGAACATGAAAAGAATCCTTCTAGGGATATTCCACTTTATGTCCAATGTCAAGGTAAGACATTCATTACTGTATTTGTCATTCATTATTTCATTGGTTCATTATTTAAAATCTAAAAGCAAGTCTTGGTACTGTTGCTGGCACTCCTCTCTACCTCTCTACTCATACATGGCTCCTCTCACACCATTCTCTACTCCTCCTCCTACAGCTGTCCACACTTATGTGGAGTTGCATTTAAATACATTAAGGACCCTCTTTTAACGATCAAAGCGCACGGTCTAAAGCGCATGGCGCAAGTGCATTTAGGGCGTGTCCAAATCCACTTTTGCTAGTTTAACGGCGGAAAAAATGGTCGCAGCACCAGGTGCATGGTTCAAGAGGGTTGTATTGGTCTCTTGATTAATCATGGGTGTGTTTTGTGCAATAAACCAGAGTGTCATCTCCCATTCCCTTTAAATGCCAGGTGCGCTTGCACCTTGGTGGATTGCTATTATAATGGCGCGTTTACCAAGTAGTTAGAAAGAACGCTTCTCTGCAGAGGAAACCGATCTGCTCGAGTGCAAAGTGAAAGCGTGCGAGCAGACCATCTACTGCAACAGCAGGATTCCAGCAGGATCAAATATCTTGATGTACACAATAATAATCTTTCACATTGTAGTCGTTTTTTGTGTGTGCTACTGCGTGTGTTTAACAAGCAGAGTCTAAGAGCTTTGTGTGAAACAACTAGCCACCACACCTCATTTTAAGACCAACATTTAAACAACGTGGGCGCTGGACAGGAAAATGACAACTGCATCACTGAAACTAACAAAGACACTTTATGTCGGGTGTAAGATAGGGCCCAAACAATTTACTAGAAATTAATTTTGGTGACGCTATGACTAACCACCATGTACCTTTAAGTCGTTTTTGTTTCAACTCCTCATAGTTTAATATTCACATATTTATTTAGTTTAGTTCTGATTTCTTGTTTCTATCCCTGTTTTCTGCAGAAAAGCCCACAGTCACCCTCTCAAAACAATGTTCTGGTGTGGTGAAACTCAATGATGTTGGTGTTTGCGCTGATAACTGGGACCTGGAACATTCACTAATAGTCTGTAAAGAGCTGGATTGTGGCAACGTCATATCTTTTCTAAACACTGGTAAAAGCATCTCACCTGTGACCCATGTCAGCTGTGAAGGTTCTGAGTCCCACCTTGGTCAGTGTAAAACAGCAAACACTGAGGCAATATGTAATATGGGATTGGTGTCTGTTCACTGCACAGGTGAGTACTAAAAATAATTGTATTCTTAAAGGTAGATATCAAGTTTTTTATCTGATTTAGCAGAGTGCTCAAAGAGTATACTGTATTACTGTGTCTGAAAATGGCTCCGACAACTATAAAACACCGTAACAAATATTTGTTGTACCCCTTAACATGGTTAAGTCACCTGAATAACTGAACTCAGTGATGTCCAGTCATGTTTGCTCAGTAGTAGTCATGTAGAGTTAAATTATATTTTATTTCACTTGTACAGAACTTAGGTCAAGTATAGGTAAGGGGCAGGATAGTCCAGTCGCGGTCTGGCCTGGATTTAGGATAAGATTAGAATCCTAAAAAAAATACCATCAACTCTGTAGATTCCTTACCTCAATATTATGTCCTGCAGCAGACGTGGGTCATGAATGAATGCAAAAGATAGTTTTTCATGTGACATATTGAGGTAAGAAGCTATAATTACATTATTTAGAAGACACTTTTATCTAATGTGACTCACAATGACATCTATTAAGAAGATACGCGATTGTGCAAGGATTCTTACATGTAAGTCAACACTGGGGCTTGAACCCATAACGCTTCAGGTGGGAGTCAAACACCCAGACCACTAGACCATCCTGCCCCAGCTACAGACTCAAGGGTTTAACAAAGGTTATTGCTTTACAAATTGTAGGATTTTGGGCCTGATATAAAATGATGAATTTCATATATTTATTATAATATTTAATTATGTAATTATCAAGACTGTTTATTACTATTTATTTTTTCATTTACAGGGAGTGTTCACTTCAACACCACAGAGAAATGTGGAGGCAAGATTCAAGTCAATTATCGAGATAATTGGGAATATGTGTGTCCCATAGACTCACCGGTAGACTATTTTAAGAAACTTCTGTGTAAAGAACTTAAATGCGGTGAGGTCAAGAACTACGTGTCAGATAATAAACAGGTAACTAATGCTAGATTTTCCAGCAGAATGTTTGTGGAAACTACTTTCTTATCTTCACTTATAGAAGAATATATATATTTTGTTATTTAAAAAAAAATTGTATTAATTATTTGATTTGAAATTTGAATGAAGTTAGAGAACCTGGAAACGAAAGTGATTTGCAGTAAGGATCACTCGGACATAAGGTACACTGTACAGCAGGAATTGTGCAAGAACATCAAACCAGCTGAAATCTACTGCAGTGGTAAACAAAACTATAAAATCAGTCAGTTCTAATCTTACCAATTGTAATTTTTTTATATTTTAAGCTCTGTTTAAAATAATACCACACCCTAAAAATGTAATTAGTATATCAGTTACTCACCCCTCAGGCTGGAATGCTGGAAGGAAAAAAGGTTAATGTGGAATTTAGCTGGAACATTTCTTGATTCAATGGAGTTGATAGGGCAGTATAATTGCACAACCTTTTTTTACAGCATTCCCAGCTGTGAGGGGTGTGTAATTGCTGTTCTAAATAGCATTTTAGAGTGAACTATTCAAAGGGGCCAGATAGTTTAATGATTAGGATGGTCAACTCCCACCCAAAACTTGTGGGTTTGATCCCCAATATGCCTGGCCTGCCTGTAATCATCCTTGAGCGTGATGCCTAACCCCTACCGTCTAAATGCTTGTAATTGTATTCACTGGAATTCACATTTGATAAAAGCATCTGCTTACATTAAAATCAAGTAGCTATGTCAACTGTATTGTATGTGATTTCAGAATATGTGATCAAGACACCTGAATCAACAGTGTCTAATCTGAATATGGCACTTTCCATAGCAGCCTTGTGTGTGATTATTGTAATTGCTGTTGCTTTCTTAATGTGGAAACTCAGGAGGAACTTAAAATGTGAGTAATGACCTTTTCTAGCCCTTTCTTCAGCAGTAGTCAAGAGCTTTCTCTGTGTACACTTTCACTTTAAAGTATTAAATTTAAATATTAAATACTGTACTAATGGATAAATAGGATATTTTCCATAACAGTGTGATTTAGGCGCTTGCCTTGACATTTCAAAGGCTACATTTTCTTAACCAAATGCTAAAAGTATTATTATTATAGTTATTATACAATGGTAATAATAATTATGGTTCATTTTTATATAATTAAAAAATAAGTTATTACTGTTGTTACTATTACTACTACTACTCCTGCTACTAATAACATCATTTTTATTTAATCCTATAATATTGTGTTTATTATTATATATTATTATGCAAGCTATAGAATATAATAGAATACATGTTTTTTTATCAATGTAAATGGAGTAATGCTTGCATTTAGCCAGAAGAGGCCAGTCTTGTCCAGTCTAGTCCAAAGCCATAAATAAAAAGAGTTTTGGCAACTTACAACAATAGGCGCCATTTTGTTACCCACGGTCAAACAGCTATAAAGGTAATCCTATAGGGCATTCAGTGGTAAAGCACTTGTTTTCACCACTGACTGGCTCATAAATGTTATTACAAGTGTCTGACAACATGGCAAGGATCCCTACAGAGATACACCAGAGTCTGTTTACCTCAATAACTGTAAAGAAACTGTATAAAATGACTGTACAGTCAGGGTTTTATCTTCTTCTGTTCTCTGACGTAGCACCCCATTCAGTGCCTGTAGTCTTTTATCACAGGGGGACTGTTTGCTGATGTTTACAAAATAAGTCACGCAGAATTTGTGAAGAAGTCTTTTTCTAAATATTCGGGCAATTTGGGAAATACATTTCTTTACAAATTCTGCCTTTTGAATAAAGCAGCCAAAGAATTGGCTACTAAATGAAGTAAGAATTCATAAAAAGATAATACAATGCTTCAATATGATTCACACATGTATGTCAAGCAAGCAGTGTGTGGGAAAAGCATTAATAAAGTAGTATTTACTAGTAAATTTAATTTGAATACATTCAAATACATTTAAATGTGGTACAATCACATTTGCAATTAATCACACTTAGTTACAATACAAATTGCCCATCCCTGCTGATAAACACTGTATGAAGTAGAATTTGTTCTATAAATCATTAGGCTACATAAGTGTAATGTAATGATTGATAAAGTGGGAAACAAGATGGCACCTGTGAGTCACATGACAGCCCCTGAAGCAATCATAGGGCATACAAGTTGAAACCGAGTTGTCGAAATTCTCTTTATTTTCGGCTTTGGTCTAGTCCAGTATGCGTGATGACAAAAGCCGCCACACAGGAATATTATTCAATTATTTCTTACATGGAAAGTGCATACTATTGTGTAAAAAACATGAAGAATTTGTAGAGTCTCTTCAAAACATATATGGTATAAAATATACATTACCTCTAGGCAGATCTGCATTTTTGTGGATAGTGGATACATTTGTATTTGCACAATAGTTGGGGTTTACTTATGTGGAAGTAGTTAACCTCAAAAAATATGTTTTCGTATATAGCAAAAATATCCATGTCGGATTTTGAAAGTTGCAACTATGAAGATGCTGGAAGCAATGATAATGAAATGAAAAATCTCACTCATTTGGGTAAGTGGCATCTTCATTTCCCCAACAATGAGCATCATCTTAATGATTTTAGATTTGTGTCACCAGAATATCCAGTGTATTGTATTGTTAACTGGTGTTTTCTGTGTTCTTTGTTGTGTTTAATGGTATTATTGCATGATCACATGACATGATATTGTATTTAAGACAAAACCCTAAACAAACCATAACAATCTAAACTCATACATTTCTTACAAGTGACTTACATACATTTGCATCATACATGCAGTAATACAATGCAATTTCAGAGAACAATGGCGACACTGGGTCCTCTTTGTCTTACGATGACATTGATAAGGAGGAAGAGGCCATAGCGCACCCCCTTGTCAATGGAGATCACGGTGCCATCCCAAATGCCTCAGAGGGTGATCACATCAACAGTAATTCTTCTGCTCATAGTGCAGGCATGGTTTTAGTTGATTGTAATTTGTTATGATGTACATTCATTAAGTTATAAGGCATTCATTTTCTAGTGACCACATGGATTTTTATTTTTATTTTTAAAGGTACATTCCTTAAATGTGGAATAGTTTCAATCTTTATTTTTTGCAATACTGTCCACACAAGTATGGGTGGCTGTCGGGGGATGGGTTAAGAATGGTGTAATCCTATAGCGCTTTAGGGGCAGGAGTAGAGAGGTGTGCAAACCACGCACCAATCAGGTGTAGGAGGTGTTCATATTTTCAAACAAAAACAAAAACGTTTTGGTAATGCTGTTTTTAAGTATTATTCCGAATACAAGTAGTGTACGTAATACAGGAAAAATGGGTTGCTAAGGCCTTAATTGCATATATAAGGGGTGCAAATTAGAGTGAAATAGAATTAAAATAGGAATAATTTTACTACAATGTACTGTGAATATGATTAAAATTTTTGCACAGATGTTGTGACCTATGAAGTTGAGGATCCTTGCGATAACTATGACGACGTAGCCACAGGCATCCTTAACATGAAAGCTGAGATTCATGTCAACCCCGAAGACCAACCTGGAAACAATCTAGAGGTTCTTCCAGTTGTCCCACCGCAAAATGAGGATTATCTACAGCCTGACAAGGACGGGTGAGCTTACAAGTAACACTTCTATCACCTAGCTGGGCTCATATTGAGCACTCAAGTACAGTCTTATTTATTATCAAATAAGCAGCCAAACATTTTCATGATTTCTTATTTTACTACATCTGTTAATGCAATATTTAAAATGTGTAATTAAATCATAATAATAATTATGATTATTCAATATATATATATATAGGATTTTTCAAAATGCTGTAAGGTAATTGCTGTTCACATCTGGAGCATTGCACTCATCAAAATACATACTAAAATTGATTTCAGTTTTTTTTAGGCATGTAAAATGGGAGTGAAAGACTTGCTAAGGACTTCAGTCAATCAGAATGTAAAACTGTCACTTCATATATCCTTTTTAAATGTGTACATTTTTTAAATAACAATTTAGATATGTCATTGTTAATTTAGCATGAGGCCAACTGATGTTTAGTACACAACTGAATGGACACATTTATTTCTATGCATTGACATGATTTTTGTTTAGAATTAGATTACATAACAAGATGTTTTGATTTTGATATTAGCTTATATATATAAAAAGTTGAGCTTGTATGATTTTTTGCTTGGTATATACTTTTATATTTTATACTTACATACTTTTATATTTAGTAACAAATATATACATTTAGTAACAAAGGTCAAACTATTCTGCCCCAGCTTTACTGACAGCAATATTGCTCACAAAGAAATTGTATTTGTGTGACATTGAGTTGAAAATGTAAAGGGCTAGAGTGTAAGTTTACGTTTTGACAAATTCCACACATGCATACACTAACTTGCACACAATACATACAGTGTATGTGTTACAGGACCTGTCTTTTCCTGGATTCACCCCCTCTGGCCAACAAATACACAGTACCAAAGTACCATTGCTGCATTAATACTGCAGTAGCTAATGACAAGTTGTATATATGAATATGATTATATTTTATATAATTACATTTCCTACACTAGCTCTGAAGTCATTCCATTTTAAAATAGTGTTTTTTTATTCTCTAGATCGTTTTTTTCAAATTTTTTCCTATAATTTTAATATTCATTTGTATAAATGTTGTATAAGACAAAAAAATTGCATTGTTTCTTAATTATAACAGAATTAAAATTAATTAAAGCTTTTAATTGTGTTCTTACATATTAATTGTTTCCCCCCTCATTATTTAATTTTCATTTTCCCTCATTTAATGATATTAGTTTACAGTTATTCCTAATAAAAGAAAGGGAAAATATAAGACTTTTGTTCCATGAAGTCTTTCTACATTTATAACCACTATAAAATATTCAAGTCATTATCAATCTGGATATGGCATTGAATAAGTAATACATTTTCTTTCCACTGTAATCTAACATAGTTATGATAGATCAGTCAAGTTGACACAACAAATAATTTTTAAGAGTGATGCCATTAACAATGCTTGTGACGTACAAAATATCATGGTGCTCAGAGACTCCAGGACTTTGGAAATTGCTCTGATGTTGAGTGTCAAACTGTATGTTTTATATCATCTATAGTTTGATACACAGCACAAAGAGCCATTTCCAGCTAAATAGTCTGTAGAGAACTTTAAGTGAAAAATCTATATGTTTCAAGATTATGGAGCATGTTCTGCTAACACATTTTCAGTAGTGTTTAGTCTTCTGCTTTTAGTTTTTAGGATAATCAGATGTAATTGACATTATGTGCCAATACCCCTTATCCTTAAAACAAGCCCAGTTGTAAAAAAATGTAAAATACTATTTCATGTTGTTTAAATTTTTTTACATTTCCTCCTAATGCTCAAGAAATACAACAGCAGCTGCTTGCTACAAATGGTACCATGAGTAGTGCCATAATTATGGTACTGACAGACAATCTAGTGCTGTTTTAAAAAGACAGACAGACCTTCTAAAACCTTACTTGCTTTGCCAGGAGTGAACCAATGGTCATTAAGAAGGCTGAATCGGATAGACCCACAGGGACTAATTTGTAAGTAGCGCTCCTAGTATAATAGTTAAACATAACACCCGGCCACACTGTCAAGGGACTTGCTAAGGTTTAATCTAAAATAGACACAAAGTAGGCCGATGGTTAAAAGTAAAGTAAAGATTTTTACTGTGGCTCAAAGAGTAATATTTTAATAGTTTATGTGAAACTATGACCCAATGTTGACCAATTTAAACCAAAAAAATCCATGAGATGCAAAAACCATAGTTGTTTTGTGTGTGTGTATTATTAAAAAATTAAATAAAATCCTTACCATCCCAATTAATAAGGTCTTTGGGAAGTCATTGGTGATTTGTAGGGACATACCCATAGTCAATAAATTCTTCAAATTATCCTATTGCACCTTTAAGATAACACTTAACATTAATATTGTTTGAGTAATTTGTACATATGTGTGACATTATTTGAAAAAATGTTTTCAAAGTTTCTTATTAGTATTTACATTTAAGAACTGTAAATTACTCTCTCTCTCTCTCTCTCTCTCTCTCTCTCTTTATATATATATATATACAGTATATATGTATATATGTACAGTACAGGCCAAACTTTTGGCCTGTACTGTATGTGTTTGTGAGGGGGGGAGTATCCATTTCTTTACACAACCCATTCAGAAAGTGATATTATTGATATTAAATACATACATTGGCTACATTGAAATTGATTGTATGTTTGTTATTGATTTGTACAGTACATACATATCTTGAATATAAGTATAAGATTATCAAGCAAAATTATCAAACAACTAAATATTATGTCAGGGTGACTTGTCACTTTTGCAAGCTCATAAATAAGCTAATTTGGAAGTCAAACTTTAGAACTTGTTTATTTGTTTAAAGCTATTTAAACAAGTCACAGAGCTGTACAGCTGCTTTGGTCAGTTGTTAATCTTTCTTGAAAAAACTGTATGCCTTCTCCAATGAAGTCTACCTGAAAGCCGGGGGTCACTGTCAAGGGCAATTCAATAATATCTAATTTATCTGTTTTAGCTAAAACTCTTTGACTGAGAAATCACATTACATTTAGCACATGGCTGTGTGCTAAACCCATGAAAGCACTAGTTTATTTGAACCTGTGCTAAACTGCAACTAGTCAAATGCTAACGCTGGTATCAATCAAGGATAATAATAATTATTATAATAATAATTCCAGACTACAAATTGGGAGTGTCCTTTAAATAAAAAAAGCCAAAAGCTTCATTATACCAGTGTCTTTTCACTTTATGTTAAGCCAATTTATAAAAATACAGTAAACTGACTCATTAACTTAGTTTGAATGATAAATGTAAAATACATTTATGGTCAAAATGAAGTGAATCTTATCTTAATATGCAATTGAATAAAAAGTTAGGGTTTACAGTACCATGTAGGTATGTCTGTTGTGAAATTCTGAAAGCAAATGCTGCTCTTTACATACACAATATCAGACATCTCTGGCTGATGTGTCAAATGTCCATTTCATTTGCACTGACCTCACTCCCTGCTAACATAATTTGCTGTGGTTATCAGCAGTACATAGCTTTGTATAAACAGCGATGTGAGTTTGTGGATTCCAAAGTGTGTACAGTACATGCGTTAAGTTTCTTTATCTGTATAATACTGGCTTATTATGGCTGTAGTAAGCTGACAAGCTCTTAGGTGCGACAACGGTCCCAGTTATGGTGAGTTTCCACAACATGACACAGGAGCAGTAAGCTACTGCATTATAAATAGTATTTAAATGGTGCCATCTAGAAACCCTTGATGACCTGGTCTAAGATCATGAGTGCAAGACGCAGAGAGAGAATCATTAATGAGAACATGGTTGAATGGTGGTTGAATGGGGGAAACACATGGCATTTCAAAATATCGCTAGGCTTTTCACTTTCCACTCGACAGCCACACATCATGGTGCAGATCTTGCATTACCTCTAAGAAACAGAAATGTGTGTTCATATCGGATCCATTCTTTTGTTCCATGTTTCTATTCCTTGCTGAACAGCAGATAAAAATATGCAGAGGCTGACATCTTCCAACTTAAATTAGTGTAAAATACATGTGTGCTCGCACATGTGCTCTATATTTAAATATGACTGCACTTAATGATTTACACACATGGTGAACAGTGCACTGGTATTACAAACATGACTAGCATGTAACGAAGATAAAGATATAACTAAGAAAGACACAACCTATACCTTGCCAAAGATCTATATCACAGTGCTGATAGGCTTATGATTCATAACTAGATGTGGTTTCCGGGAAGATGATCTGCTTACTTTGAAGAGCTAAGCAGCAAAAGAGCAGAGTGAATATATAGCTCCCTTAGTAATCTGTCTTACTCTGTGTCTTTATAGAAAATAACTTTTCTCATTTATTTACATGCTTCATGTTTTTCTGTATAGTGAGTTGTGCATGATGTGTTCCTTCACATACGGCAGGGGCGTCAGCTGCACTGTTAAACATCCGGGGCTGAGCCCAGATTCTTCGGGACGTAGCTACTGTACATGATAGTATGTGTGTGTGTGGCGACACTGGGCCGTCAGTGTTACCACAAGTAAAATAACTTGCCGTATGCTCTCAGAACCAGTGCGCAATGCACAAATTAAAGGTGCATATTGTAAAGCTAACCTCACACGCGCATACTGTGCGCGCGCGTAGAGCATAGGGCCTATGCTGGTAAATGCGGGGGTGAGGTAACGTCACGTTGCATGAACTTTAAACAAAATGTAGCAATATTATCGCGCTCTTCACAGACCCGCGAGACAAACTGCGCCATTAACATAATTGCATTTTCATTCAGAAAATATTTGTGTTGTTGAACTGCACCTAAACTTTGCATACATTTAAAATTACATTCGGGGCTGAAGCCCAGGAAAAATGACATGGCGACGCCGATGACATAAGGTATGCAGTTATTGTTGATTCAGTGTGCACACTAGGCAGCATTTGAACAGGGGTTATATGGTATTATGGGATGCCAGCAAGGGGTTTGTTAAGGGTTTTGTTGTCAGATTTATCTCGGACATGTCAGTGTATGACAGGTTAGAGCCAGTGTTAACTGAAAGATGACCCTGGTTAGCATAACCGCTTAAATATGCTGTAAAGCACATGCGGACTAGCACATTTAGGCTCAGGGCCAAGCTTACCCTAGCCTTACTGGATCCACATGTAGCATTCTGCTGTAGACAGCTTCGCTTGTTCCACTCCTCTTGTGAACAAGAGCAGCATGTCTATCAATGGAAGGCCAGCTGCAACACATGCCAAGAGATTATTCAATGTAAAGTGGATGAAGAGTGTCATGAGTTAGGTGAGAGGAAAGAGATGGACAGCTTGCTTCTCTCCCTCTCAGCATGGAGCTTCAAAGAGGGTAATGTGATATGGTCAACCAGAGAATGGTTGAAATGGTCTAAGCTAAAGGAATGGAGGATGTTTATTTGTTTAGTTTCAAAGGCATACTAAACATTGTGACCCCACTTACAAGGATATAAACAATGACACTGGATGCAAGCACTTGTGTGGGTTAGGTTATTTACTAAGCTCAAGGGGAATAGGAGCACATATTATGCACACTGGTTCTACAGAGTGTTATATTTATAATATATATAAAAATCAATTGTGATAAGAGTCGTGATATTTTTACAGATAATGAGGTAAATGTATGTGGATTCTTACATATGGTATAACGTACATTGCTTGATATGTTTCATATATTTGGGAAAAATCTAATTGGTCTACTATTTGTCACCTTTCTAGGTTGGTACTGAATAAATTGACTAAATGAAACCCTTTATTTCAAAAAAATATTTACAATCAAAGGCCTATATATGATTGTAGTAGCCAAGACTGTTTTATGCATGTATTGTTATGGAAGACAATTCCAATCAAAACATATAAATAAGAAAATGTTATTGTGTGATACTTTACAGTATTCATGTAACAGCCTAGAGGTAGAAAGCCTCTAATAAATATGTATCACCCATAAAATACCCCTTATAGAAAACAAAACAGAACAGCATCCTAGGTGCTCAAACCCATTGTCAGTTTTTTAAGTTCAACCACTGATGGAAACACACAAAGTAAATATTTTACTCCTTTTAACACTTCAAATTATATTATCCACAAGTCCATACATGATATACAAAACATATCTTAAAACGGCAAGCAACAATTGTGATACAATAGGTTATATGTATTGCGTTAAAGATGCCCTAGGCACATTTTTCCCTGCAAAGTTCATTAACATCCTGAGGACCACTCTACCGCCCGCGGGATGTATGTGTAAAAAGTAAAAGACCCCCAATAAAACCCCAGCCTGATAAAATACTGATGAGTGATTCAGGTTAAATCTTTGTATGAAGTTGTGAATGACATCCGTGTAGCAACTTCCCTCTACAGGTTAAAAACAGACAAGGCAAACAGGCAATTTAAATTTGCTATTGGCTGATTTGAAAGTATACTAAGTATACAAAAATAAATGAATAACAAAGTTACATCATCGTGCTTGTGGGGTTTGGAAGTACCCCTTTAGCCTGCTTCTCTAACCCTGTTGTGTGAATGGGGCACTGAAATAGGGGGTTAAGGAGGTGTGTCTAACTGCTCCACTTTGCTCTCCTGTGATATGTGATTATTTGATTGGTCTGAGCTGGAAGCACTTCTTCTATAGTGAGAGGTTTAGTTAAGGTATTTCTTACCTGTCCCTACTCCTACCAATCATGACCACATTTGTACACAACGGATGTCACTCACTCATCTCTAGCAGGTCATTTGTTTGAATGGTGTTGTGCCCTTTCAGATTTATGCTCATTCTTGTTGGATTCCTTTAACGTTGCCTACTGCACCTTAAGTCATGGCATTCTCTTGGCATCTCTTCACGCCCAGGATTGTTCTGGACTGGAGGTGTTTTTAGGGTTGACTTTATCCCTCTCTGTGGGCTGCTTATGTGGCTTCTTCAGCCAGTCCTTCTCCACATAAGCCCTCACCTCCCCCACCGTGCTTCTCTTCGCCGCATCGAGTGTGAGGAGCTTAGCAAACATCTCCATGGCTTCTGGAGTGAACCTCCTCCACAACGGAGGAACGTCCTCCTCGGCTTTGGGTCTCTGGCCCGTTCCACACCAGTCGGCGAACTCTTGGTAGAAGTCATCCGCTTCCATGCAGCGCTCCCAGGGGAAGTAACCTGTTAGAATGCAGAAGATGACAACGCCAAAGGCCCAGGTGTCCAGGGCGGGCTCCACGCTGAGAGGGGGAGAGCTCGCTTTTTCTTTGCCGTCCTGCAGAGCCACGGCGCACAGCTCCGGGGCCATGTAGGGCAACGTTCCTGTAATGAAACTGATAAGCGTGCCTCTCTTCTGGGCCAGCCCAAAGTCGGCCAGCTTGACACGGCAGCAGTGGGTGTCTAACAGCAGGATGTTCTCAGGCTTGACGTCACGGTGGACCAGGCCGTGGCTGTGGATGAACTCCAATGCACTGCTAATCTGGAGGACACATCGTTTCACAGAAGACTCTGGAATACCCACCTGGGAGAACAGGGCATGGGAAATAGTTTCACTGTAAAAATAGTTACAAATACAGATACAGTTACAGATACACTGTAAAAAATAAAAAAATAAAAGTTGAGGTAATGCTGGCACTCACTTTTTACTCAGGTAAGTTTTAAC
>JAOEHI010038401.1:1593-22517 GCA_025447815.1 Percopsis transmontana | reverse complement strand
ACACACACACACACACACACACACCACATGCACACACACACACACCACATGCACACACACACACACACACACACACACACACCACGTGCACAGGTGACGTGCACAGGTGACGTGCACAGGTGACGTGCACAGGTGACGTGCACAGGTGACGTGCACAGACCACACTTCAACTCAAGTCGCTCCATTTGCTCTGATGACGACGACAGCACGCAGAATGGGCCGCGGGGCAAACAGGGGTGTGTACGGTGGCTGTCAACACAGAGCCCTGCTCTCCATCTTGTTTGGGCTGCTGTGCTTATCGCTTAAAAGCAGAACGCCCGCTCTCTCTCTCTCTCTCTCACACACACACACACACACACACACACACACTCTCTCACTCTCTCTCTTGCCGTCTAATGATCGAACCCACGCGGGTTCGTTCGACCCGTCTGCATAAGGATCCATCGTGAGAAATATGACATGCACGCACACCCATACACACACACACACGCGCGCGCGCAAACGTGCATCGTCCAGCCCACAGCATATCCCCCCCCCCCGGGCATAAATTAGTGCTTTGATGCTGTGGGTGCGGATCTATCTACGCCAATAGTTCCAATAGCAAAACGTGGCGCTAACGCCACCAGCGTGAACGCACACAGTGGCACCTCGCTAACAGAGACGCTCATTGCCAGTGCTGCAATCCAATTTGCACGTTATGCTGGCCCAGCTAGCACTGGTGTATTGACAGTCGCCTTAGCTTGGCACCATCTATATTTCTCTGGCTCAGTAGGAGAAGCTAAATCACACCCTATCAAAATGTGTGTTCTAGCTTAATTTTGTTCGATTTATTTTATTTTTTTATTTTTTGCTACCAGCTCTTTTTAATTCGACTATCTATGTTAGCGATGTGTGGGTTCACTTTTAACAAGTTTTAAGTATTTTTCTCTTTTATTAGTGAGGATTGTCCAGTACTTCCTACCGGAAACAAACATCGCCATCTAGTGTCCAAAGCATGAACAAATCAAATAAGAGCGCTCATCTCAGCAGTCTGAAGCTATAGCAGTGGTTGAACATAGAAGGAGAATAAACCTGTTAGCACGACTGACTGACAGCTTCAGACGGCTCTTCATACAGGATCTGGGCTCGTTGGTACCGTTGTTTCAAAGCCACACAGCCCCGCAGGAGTAGCCCACACCAGCCCAGACAAAACCGTAGAACAGAACAGCTGGGATCAATAGCTCTCCGGGACTGCCGCCAGGAAGACTTGTATTCACACGGCCATCTCCCTCCATGTCTTCACTCAAGGCAACGTACTGGGTTAGGCTGCATTTTCCTATTAGATAACAAGATATCCCCAGCAAACAGTTTTCAACAAGCTGGCTCTCATACCAGTCACGCCTCCTCTTTCACACAGGGAGGACAAGAGAGAGCACTTTCATCCAACGTGCTTACAGTCACTACAGAGAAGTCTCGCAGAGGCAACTGAGAGACACTGGAGAGGCAAAGTGTTTTGTTGCTTGTGAGGATAATGATACGGCCTCTGTTGCAGAGACAGGGCAGCCAAGGTGAAGTTTCAGTCCAAGAAATATGTCTGGAGTTTATTGCTGCCTGAAGGCACAGGGGATCTGCAGGGCCAAAGATGGATCTACACTCTCTCTTGTGCGGGGAAAAAAGCCCAGATGATATGAGAATACATTTTTGAGAGAGGATAGCATCTATGCCCAAACGGATAAACCACCGTCTAGTACAGCCTGTATTTCTTCTGCAAAATGGCATCCCTTACCAAAATATAGAATTGTATATTGTGTTCATGCATAAAAAGCCAGAGCACCTAAACCTGCTTGTTTTGAAGGTGAACTAATGTTTTAAATACATATACTTTAGTTAATGCAACAGAACTATGGCTACGTTCAAACTGCAGGCAAAAGTGGCCAAATCCGAATTTTTATGCTCATACGTGACTCGGATCAGTTTTTTCCGTGGCGGTGTGAACAGCACAAGTCACATGGAATCTGAACTTTTCAATTCTGATTTGGGCCACATTCCTGTTCGGTCCTAAATCAGATACCGGTCTGATTTTTAGCAATGTGACCTCAGTCTGAACAGTCATATCGGAATTAATGCGATTTTCGTCGACATTCGTCACAATTCTGCGGCCGGCGGGAGTCACTCGGTGAATACAAACACGGAAGAGTACTGCGATGGAGGTAGTCAGTGTAGGGACGGCGAGGTTTCAAGCCTGTTCCACACTACACGGGATCCCATGTTAACTAAAGATGGTGGCACACTGCACGAGAGGCGGACACTGCCTCGAGGAGCTGCCGTTTCTTTTCCCCTCCAGGAGTCTGTCGGCAGTGTGCAAAGCATGGCAAGAAAAACCTCAGAAAAAGTCTGTACAAACTCGCTGGCTTTCACTGCACGTGAACTTATACGACTATGACCTTTCCACTTTTCCTTGACCTCGATGGAAAACGTCATGAGGTCAAGGAAAGAAAGACATTATAGAAGAGACAGACCACTTCAAGAATCCTGAATAGAACTCTATGGGAGAAGTCCGTAACGCCAAAGATGGCCGTTGGATGCACCTATCCCGCCCTCCCCCCAAGGAGCCAATCATCTGCTTTATAATGGCCGAACCGGGAAACCTATTAAGCCAATCGTGCACTGACCTTGTGCATGCGTAGTAGAAGTATAACCTGTGGGGGCAAAAAGTAATTGTTTAATTAATAATGCAATGTTAGAGTTTCTAACCAAAACAACTGTGTTCCTGTTAACGCTGGTTTTAACCACAAGAGTGATTCCAGACACACCTTTAGGATCAAGCAGTGGTTAAAATTCTAACCATGGGTTAGTGGACTGAATGGTTTCCAATGGAAAATAATTCATTTTCTCAAATTAATGAGACATTTGCCTTACCGTCCTAAAATCCATTCCCAAAGAGTCTGGGGCTGAGGTTATCTAGAATTCACTCATTTGAGAAATTTAATGACTCCTTAGTTCTGAGACGACATGATTTATAGTGCTTATTTTCGACCCACAATAAGCCTACTGCATCAGAATAGAAATCACCCTCCATCCAGTCCTGTCCCAAGGCTCCAACAGCCCAGAATTCATTTGTGTTCCCCATTAATAATCCAATTAGACAAACTGGCTCCTGCCACCGACATAGTTGATCGTTTTTTAATCACATTATGCGTTTCAGCTCATGCATTTGTTTGTTTTAAATCCTCCAATAATGTGGTCACGGAGCAAGGACGCAGGAATGACTCGTTAGCTAATAGCAAGCTAATTGGCAGGCAGGTGCACTGGTCCCGCTCAGGTTGAGCCTGCTACAGTCTTTAGCTTGTGCGAGGAGCACTTCATGATCCCGGATCATTCCCCTACGTCTTTTTGCTTGATTGACATCTCCCTGACTCAACCTACATGCTGTTGTGCTTTTGTAGCACCTGTGAGGGGCGTGACAACTGATTAACGGATACGATTGGTTCTTTTGAATATGCAGTTCACTGCTAAGCTGCTAATCAGTAAATTCGCAGTTTAGCTTCGAATAACCTCGACACAGTACAGGGAAATTAGATTTTTTCCCCCATGGGTTTCCAGGGGATTAAATGTTTAACATCTCTCCACTCTGAGTGGGAGATGTCCCCGACAGTATAAGAGAGGAACTGGTGAGGAGTGTTGACAAATCGCTGATCAGTTAAAGGCGAAACCCTCAGATGCCTGTGTGCCTGAGATAAAAATCCACCCAGTCTAACTGCAATGAAAGATACCACGGAACTCATCTTCTACCTTAGCTACCTTCCCTCGTTCTTTCGCCCGCTCATTCTATAATCTTTCGCTCTCTCTGAAGGAACATTTCCTCAGCCACAGACCATCATTAAGATATGATTAAGGCTTTGAGGGCCCTGTTAAAATTCATGGAATCTTCCAAATCCCACTGGACTGATCTTTAACAAAAAGTCTTTAGTATTTAGGAGCAGGGAGGGGTTACAGCAAATACACGTAGTTAGGAGCAGGGAGGGGTTAGAGCAAATACACGTAGTTAGGAGCAGGGATAGGGTTACAGGAAGTACAGGTTTTTAGGAGCAGGGATAGGGTTACAGGAAATACACGTATTTAGGAGGAGGTAGGGCTTACAGTAAGTACAGGTATTATACCCGGTCCCATGGCTGGAACAACTGAACAACTGACGGTAAAGGAACTGTAACAGCATTAATCCCACAGTATGAATATTGCCTGCTGGTTTTGCTGACCTTCTCGTTTTAAGGTCGATCCATGAATCCATCACGACAGCATGAGATGACAGTCTGGTGTAGGAGGGGCAGCCCTTGGCTTTCTGGCACTCGGAGTAAATCCCATCTAGTAGATCATGACACATATTCAAAACATGACATAAATCTCAAGTGACAGATTCCACACACATGCAGTGCCTCCCGCTCCACACACACGGCCCAGGCTGACTGAAGGCTACGCGTGGAACCTTTGATTTGACCACAGGGTGAATGACCGACGCAGGGTGGACATTGTAATTTCATGTTTTGCTCGGCTAGCCGCATCCCCGCGCCATTCCCCAATCACCGTGACGACCTTGGAGAGGGCGGGTTCGGCCCTAAGTGCCCCCCCCCGGCCCTCCGCCACACACACTCATGCCCTGGGACTGATTTATACGAGTGGCCTGAAGACAATAGCCACTCAGAGCGCAGGGTGCGTGGGTGTCGGGGGGGGGGGGGGTGTTCGAGAGATTTCATTGGCGGTGCCACTTTCCCAAGCTGTGTCGCAGTGGAGTGCGTATGAGAGTGATGCTGCGGCTGGGAGCGATAAACAGGTCCTCGAGTGACAGAGCTCTCAGGACCGCAGCTGATGGAAACGACCCCTGACCTTACAGAGACGCGTGGGTGCAATGTAGGTGTGTTGTGTGTGTGTGTGTGTGTGTGTGTGTGTGTGTGGAGGGGGAGGTAAGGGCATTAGTGTGTACCCATTAGAACAGTGTGCAAATGCGCAGCTGTGCACATTCGTTTGAGTGTGCGTATGTGTGTGTGTGTGTGTATGTGAGACTAGAGCCTTGCTCCAGCCAGTGTAAATAGCATCCCTTCCCGCTCACGCTCAGCCCCTGGGGGATCAACATGCGGCCACCGACAGCCTCCCGCCAAACACAGTCCATCAAGCTTAAATGCAGCGCTCCGCCCCGGGGAGGGGGGGCGGTTCGTCTCTGTTGCCGAGCGCCGGGCCCTCATCCTCCCCTGCGTGCTCACCTGTGGCTAACGCCGTGTAAACACTCGCCGCCACGACTCAGTTCAATCTCCACCAAGTTTCCCCCCGCAGCTCCTAAAGTTGAATGAATCTGCGTTTTGCCTTTATTTTCTCCCCCAGAACCGTGGCTAGCAACAGGTGACATCCCATAGCTTACAGGAAATGAGCCATGGCCGACAGAGGGGGGGGGGGGAAGACGATGGAGGAGGTCTGTAATGGGGAGCTGGGAGGGATGGAGAGGGCGACCGACTCCCCCGGAAAAAAAGATCTGCCCGGGTTCTGAGAGGCGAGATCTGACATTTTGAAATGTGAGACGGACGAAACCACCTAGCTGCACAGAGAGGGCTGATCCATGCCGCGATGAGCGAGACAGGGGCGGGGAAGGGGGTCTCATTTGTAACATTTGTAGATCTTGCTGCGGCTCTTCTTCTTTCTCACTCTATCTAGCTCTCTCACTTCCTCGCCAACCTCATCATTGCTGATCTTTAACTATGTTGAAGGCTCTGGGTTATCTGTGTAATGAGAACACGCCTCTTCATATTATTGATCTCTGTCTTCAATTACCTTCCCACTCTCACTTATTTAACACTCTTTCTGCTTCCTTAACTCCCTCAGCTCCCTAATCTCGCCTCTTTGAGGTGTGCAGCCTGGCCATTCAACGGGTTTCTGGGTTAAATGTCTCTCTTTCTTTAGACTCATTCTATCCCCGGGAAACCTGATGTCGCGGGTCAGTAAGGTGGTCGTTTTCATGTCCAGCAATAGTCCCGCCGGTCAGGCTCCTGTCAGTCAGAGCTAGGTAAAGGTACACTCCTATATTGTGCTGTAGCCACCCACAGAACCCCATGTTTTTCCTCAACGACTCATTGTTTAGGTTTAGGACACAGCCGTGAATGTGGCTGTGGGGGGGGTCTCTTAGGTTGCATCAAACCAAAACAACTTCTCTGTAACGCTACTTACAACCACAAGGGGAATTCCAGACTCAAATCGAGGGAACAACATATTCACATAATGTCACGTTTGCTGTCATTTACTGATTGAGATGGTACAATAAGGATTTCAGCCATTCTTGAAATTTTGCATTTGCATTTCTGCTTTGATGATCTGATGTCTAGGTGACCATCGTTATCTGGTGAGCTCCAAATTTGTTTCTCGTCCCGCTACCTGTTCTAGAAACTCTCAGCAGAAAAATGTTTGTGGTTGATCTGATCGTGCCCGGCCAATCAGATTACAGTTGAAGACAACAGCAAAAAGTGCCTCTGTTTGAAAATCACAACATGATTGATTTCAAGTGGTCCAATCGCCTGCTAATACCTTTGATTGACACCGCCTCTACGACGGATGGTTTCCAAAGTTTCCAGAAGGAATAACAAAATGAAACAAGTGCAGCTTGCTTAAAGCTAGAAGGGTATCACAAGGCGATCAATCGGGGCGAGGGAACTTTATATATAACAACAGTGGATGGTCCACCACAGAAGGTTGGCAGAACTAAATATTATTAGTGTTCCCATTGGTCCTCTTGGCCTTGGAGGTGATTATTTACCTTTTTTTTTTACCTCATTTATGATGATGATGTATGAATGCCTTGTGGCCAAAGTAAGTAAATTAACGAACATGGATGTACAACCGTGCTGATGCAATATCGTGTTTAATCAATCATGTAAACTGCAGAAACACGCATTTATTAATGGCCGGACGGGTGTGTTTAAATGCTTTTGGAGTGAAATGAAGCTTGACCCTTTAGAAGAATCTCATAGCCGGGGAAGGTTTAATTCACGTGCAGTAGAACTCTGTTCGTGGTTGATTTAAATAAATTGTAGACTATCCCCTTAAGACAATCGATGTTCAGACTACATGGATATTAAGCTACTTGTTAATGCTATATCTTGAGCTAGTCTATTAGAGAATAACCCAGCTATACCTGTTACCATTCTACAGGGAGAGGCAGAACCCCTGCATTGCAGTATCAATGCAGGTTTAGAACTTTAACCTCAGCCACGGGCTTCTCCACTAAAAGTAATCGGCTTCATTACAAGCAGGCCCAGAAACATGAGTTTAGTGGCACACAAAAAAACAGACAACACATCTATGCGGTGGTTCCAATGGATTGTTGTTTGTGTGTAACTGTATAGGAAAATTGTATATAATGTATCCCTTAATGGATATAGCATTACCGCATGCCTACATCATTTGTGATCACCCGCCTTACCCGTGTGCGTGCGTGTGCATGTTTGCCAGAAAAGGGGTTTTACTTTAATCAGCTGTGTAACTGTAGCTGGGTGGGGGCTTTTCTCAAGGTGAACTTGAAAACTGCGTTCATGCCTTTTTACAAGGTTCCAGATAGAGTGGCTTTTCTTGCCTTTCAATTAGCAGGTTCTGGTTAAGCTGTGAAGCTGTGTGTGTGTGTGTGTGTGTGTGTGCGCGCGCGCGCGCACGCGTGTGTGTGTGTAATGCAAGGCTGTAATGTTAGCTGGACTCTGCCTTGATGCAAAGACGACTGGCGCCCCCTAGCAGCCATCCTGAAAAGAGCTATTTCAAACGGCATAGCCTCAAACTGTGGGCGGAGAAAGTTGGAACAGTAGATGGGGATTATTTATTAAATGCCTAGACCCCCCTCCCTAATGAAAGGGTTAAGCGCTCTCTCTTTCTCTTGGTCTGTGTGATATAATTATCTCCATAACTGCAGCAGTTGGCGGTTATTTGCCCCGTATTTAAGATATCACAGAGAACCAGACGGGTTTCACTATAGAAAACCTATGCAAACTGGCCTTAAAACGGCATTTAAAACTGAAAATATGACGTGGGTGGATTCAATTTGGCTACATCGCTTAGCCTGCTCAAATGACCCTTTGCCTATGTGTAGAATTAAGCCTATACATAGTAGGCCTATGCCAAAGGCGGAAATCTCAGGGGGGAACACAACAAATCCTGGGAAAAATATGACATGTCCCCCCATCTATAGCACTGTAAACATAAATTTAATTTAAATACTTAACGTATAATCAGCAATGAAAGCACTTGTGCTTATTATAGACACTTACTAGCGAAAAAAAGTTTCAAAAGATTGCGAACCCCTACACAGAAGTGGGTTTGTGACACACGTGACTGTGGTGAGCAGCAAACCGGGTAGTTTCTTCATTATCGGCCGAAAAAACTAATCAAATACCGTAACATACACACACATAATGGACGGTGAATTAACAGTGCTATGAGTCGGCGTTTAATTCGGCGTGTATCTGATCCACTAACAAGCATTTATTTCAGTGAGAAATCTCTGAAACGATTCGCCTCTCATTCCGGGTAACCCGCTAGAGCAGATAATCGACGGAGGCTGGTAACGTCAGTGAGTTGATGCGTTTTTTTTCTTTCCTCTCACCTTCGCAATCTAAGTAATCTAGACTAGTGAAGGTGGCTGTTGTCTTGTACAAGAGGGTATGTGGGGTAGAAATGCAGGAAATTTGTTTTAAATAAAGAAAATGACCCCCCGCCAATGAGTCTATGTATATTTACAAGATTACTCCCTCGTTTAAAACATAAACAGGCGCCCATGGCTATAAGCACTACTTTTGGTGTCACCCTCAGGAATTGCTCTTGAGAACATTTCGTGTAATTGCCCCCCGCCCTCAAACTTGATTTCAGATTTCTGTCCTCACAACTAAGGAGGAAACGAGAAACGGCAGGCTTTGGGGAAACTTCTACATCCCACCGGATTTCGTCCGCTGACGTCACAGGAAGGCGGGGCCCGGCGTGCACAGGTGTACGTCGCGCAGGTGTAGTGTGAAGAAATGTACGTCTTGAAAAACACGTCCAGCGCCTTCGTGCCGTTATTTGAACTCATATCGCTCACCGGGTATGGCTCACGACAACTGTGTGGGAAAGTGCGCTCCGTTATTTTTGCTCGCCATTGTCTTTGACGCTGGTGGTTTGATCGTTCTCCTAGTGGGGATTTTCGCTAATCTCAATTTGAACGGGCGGTTCTACGGGGATTTCCTTATCTACACGGGTTCACTTATTATCTCTCTAAGTTTGGTGTGGTGGATTCTGTGGTACACCGTGAACATAAAGATTAACTCCGAGGTCGCGGACAGCAGCCCTTTGGACATCAACTTCACGCAGTGGGCGACGAAATTGTCAGAGAGATTGTCCCAAAGTAGAGTAAAAACGATGGAGGGGGGTGAGAAAAAATGCTTAGAATATGGCAACGGTATAAGTGCGGCAGTGCCCTTTCGCGCACCCACTCGTGTCACGTGGGAAAACGGTACAATGTCCGGTCACGATAACGGAGGGTATGATAAAAGCACTGACCTGGTGCCCTCCGACAAAACGGTGGAGTTGGATATTTTGAAGACCTCTGGCGCCTGTCTGCAGACGGCGGATGTCAACGTCGAAAGACTGCTCTGACGAGACGTGGTGAGTTGAAACCATTCCGTCACACACCTGTCACACTATAACTCTATATAATAAATATATTGTCAGAGCAAGCCCAGGATTGTCCAGATTTCCTACATTTCCTGGAAGCGGCATAGCAAGACTTGCACACCAAGTAGCAAAATATACAAGCAGCCACAAATCTATTGAAATATCAGTTTGACAGTGTTAAAGTAGGATATGGAAACATTTACTGTAATAATATAGCCTACATGGTGAATGTCACATATCACATATCACAATCTCTGCTCCAAAAGAGATAAAACATTTCAATCCTTTATCTCTCCTCCACTAATATTTAAAATCTCATATTGTACACTTTGAGACTTCTCTTATGAATTTAGACTGAATTACACTTTGAAGATCTTAATTTCATAAAGATATGATGCCTCTGAAAGACGATATGATATTGTATTGAATGATTTTTCTTCCCAGGTACAAAATCTCCTGAAATCATAATTTATACAAGGCCGTGGTAAATGAATGATTTGCAAACTAGGCCCTCTGGAACATAAACAGTACTGTAAGTAATAAAGCACATTGGATGAGTTTCCTATAAAATCCACTGTCTGCCCTGGAGGTTAGTGTAACTGTGTCTGCAGTTGTTTAGTTTAATTAGCCACCGTGTTTAAATGGTGTCATCGCTGTGTTGTTGGTGTGTTGATATGGCAGCAATCCCTTTGCTCTGTTGTTGCATGCCAGACAACTTTGGGTGTCATTTATCAGGAGAAAATAGGCCTTACATAACACGGTATTACTGGGAACAGAATGGGATGCCTTCACAAAGAGTGATGGCTTAGGACCAAGATCGTTCACCTTCTCATGAATATCTGTAATAATTGTTTTTCCCTGGCAGCTGTGAAAAGATCTTCAGTAGCTCTTGGCAGTTTTTAATTATCGTGCCCAGGCATTTCTATTCGCCGTCACCGTTCTGCATTATTTTAGATGTCAGTTAAGGATTGCTTATAACTGGGTGGTAAGCCAAGACAGCCTTTGGGCCAAAAGGCTCAATTGCATTTTAATGGAACCCAGAACTGTGTATTGATTCAATGTAATGGAGTGCCATAAACAGGTCTGTATGCCTAGCCACCAAATATAAGGATTACATAGATGTGCTTGGTAGGCTACACAGTCATTCCCTCTGCTGTTCCTGGCACTTATTTTACCAGGCCTGGGGATACTTTTCTTTTTCTATCTACCGTAGGTGATGATTATGAAATGTTTCGTTCTTAGTATTACACCTTTGTTGGGGTTAAATGGGTTCTGGTTTAAGACTTTGTGGCACTCCTGTGTGCAATCAAGGACTCCTCCTAAAGACAACATTGCTCTAGTACGTTTATGATTGGGTCATAGATTTATTCATTTGATTTGATCTGACTGCAGATTGCTTGAGCAAATAGTGTTGGGCAAACAATGTTCTCTAAAGAGAGATTGATCCCATTATAGGTGGGTAACACAGCTCGGATAGGTTAAGGTTTGAGTAAGACTCTCTGAACTGTAACAGTCATGACTTCCTTATATCGACAAATCATTTTGTAATACTGTGCATTATTCTTTCTTGTTGGATGAACAACTCAAATTATACAGCAGGTATCCTAAATGTCATTTCTTGTCTGTTGTTCTTCACAAACTGTGATTTTTATCTTCATTAGGTCTATTGATTTGTACACAGCAGTTGCCACAACTAAGGGCGAACTGAATAACAAACCCCCTCTCCGTGTTTGCCATTTAGCATATAATATCAGTAAAAACCTCTTTATCTTTTTCAGGTGAAGGCTGGTTTCCTGTTTTTAAAGGATGATTTCCCCTGTGCTGCTTTCAAGACCCCGTGGTGACTGAAGATATTTTAACCTACGAACAAAAGACACTTTTAATAGAAACATTTCTCATTCAGGGAAAGGCCCTTCATCCGTTCTAAGCAACAGGGCCGTGCACAGAGAATGTTAATATTTGAAGTTAACGTGTGTATATAGCAAATTTCTATTTTTATGTAAATAATCTGATTTATGTCAAGCGAAATATTTTTCTTTGAATAAAATAAATAAAACAGAAAATGTCCATGCCGTGTGTGTCTGCTACCAGTACATTAACAGGTGGTGTGTGCTGCTGTTTGTATTATCCTTTGTATTATCAAAATCACATTAAGCGTGGGACAAATGAATTTGTTAAACATGCTGACCAGTGTTTGTTGGACATCATGATGACTAGCTGAACAGCTGTGATTTCAAAACCAAGAGGAGTGGTTTGGTTTTGATTTCATGTGGATGCTGTCATTAAGATAATAAAAAAAAGTCAGATAACGTGATATTATTTGAAACTACTGTAATTTGACACTATTGTTTGTCAAATATACATGGGTCTACAGTGTCCCAAATGCTGTAGTGCCATTAAACTATCTTATCTCTGTTTGTGAAAAGAGGGTTGAAGGCAAGGCTTTTGAATCCACCTGTTTACCCGAGATAAGGCTTGGAGCAGTCACTATAATATGTTTATGGGAATGAAGACGCGTCAAAAGAGATAAGTGTTGACCCGTTGAATCTGTTGTCATCATCAGGGCAAGGCATTCTTTCTCAATCATGTTACACCTGCTATGCAAAATATGCGATAGGTGCTTTCATCTGCGTTTTTTATGCATTACCTGGCACTAGCAAAGTCTTCCTCATACATCTCACTGGTGCAGACAGCAACGTCACTGACAAGTAAAGCAAAAGCTATGAGATTGTTCCTTGAAGATCCATTTCCCTATGAACGAATTTGTCGGGGTGAATAATTAACTGGAGGAGACCTTAGAGAGACGCAGTAAACTTATTTTATCATGGATTATAGAGCTTATATTGGGCGCAGCCTGTTCGTTTTCTTTGTTGCCGTCTTCCTGGATGCTGTAGGCCTTGTTCTTTTCTTAATTGGAATTTTTGCTCCGTTAACTTTCTGGGATTTTTTGGTCTTCTCTGGACCCCTCCTAATGTTCCTCAGCTTGGTCTTCTGGATTATGTGGTATCAGGGAAACATTGAGGTATCAGTGGAGGATCTACTGCCTAAATGAGACTCGTGGCTCATGTGCCGGTGGCTCAGAAACAGTCGACAGATCACATTTGCAGCACAAAGTAGTTTCTGGGCATTCCCTGAAGCTGTTTAGACTCCTAAGAGGTTTGAATCTCACAAGAATTACTTGGTCCCGACATGTCCCAAATTGGAAAAGTGAAGGGTCATTTAGCCATACAGATTCTCACTTTCCACCTGATCTGTGTACTATAAGGTGCATCCAGACATTTGTAGAATTGTTTTGATACCCTCCCTTATGGCATTGCTTGGAATCCAAGCAGGAAACTGCCTACAAAAATCCTTATCATGATGTTGTGAAAACAGTGGGTGTTGTTTTTCCTGTGAAACAAATCTTTCCATATTGACTATTTTCTATTCAATAGATTACATTCAGAAGAGGAGCTTTTGATCACTCTCTGTGTTGATTTTCCTATTGTGAAATCCGAGTATTGGTCACTCAACCTATTCAACCGAAACCAGTCAAACCAGTAACATTCCCTACTGGGGCTGGGAGGGTTCTCATTTTACCAGACCTGTTTGTGTTGTGAGGAAACAACTACAAGATCTGATACTGACAAAGCAGAATATGTTATCAACAGGCTGTTCCTGTGGAAGTTATTATAGACATCCCGCCCGCAACCAACTTTGTGAAGTTCATGCCACAACCGTTTTTTCTGTCATGGGGGTAGACTGTGTCAAATACTTCATATACCACTATAGTCCCTAGTAGAATAATACAGTTGTTTACCAACAATTCCAGTGAGGGGCATTATTTTGATCCTGTTTTCAATGGCAAGTTGACTTATTCATGTGATTAGATTACATAAGAATCATATTGTATTTTCAACAATGCATATTTTCAACATGCATTGTGAGTGTCATTACTATTAATTAATAATATAATACCTATATTAACAAGATGTTATAATAAACCATAATCTTAACACAAAATAGTTGTTTGGAGGTGGGGCTTTTGGCATGTATACAGCCATTTAGGCTTGTACAGGTATTGTCCAGTACTTGGAAATGTGTCAGGCATGTATTATTAATTCATTACTGTGACCATTCAAACTCTGCACGAAGTTCATAAGCTTTGTATCCTAGTGGAACCGTGAATCTCAGGTGTCAAAATCTGTCGTAGTGCAAGGATTGAGTTTCCAGTTCACACCCAGTGGGCCTGTTGTCAACTTCAACAGTTAGCGCACGCACACACACATTCACACGCATTGGGTCAAGTGAATGTGATGCTGTTTTACCTCAAAGGGAAAACTCTATTGGGCAGACATGACCAGTCTGCAATCACAATTACTTCCGGGTTATTGTGCTCCTGCCAACACTTTACACTCCACTGGTCTTCACTGTCAGTTCATGTGACGGTGCTTCATGAGGTCGGCATGGAATCAAAGGGATCTGGGGTTTTCCATTAATTGACAGTGTGACATTTGATAAGGAGTGCATAAGAAGCACTGCACAAGTTAGATAATTTCAGAACATCTCTTATACTAGCCTACTATATGCCAATTAGTATGTCTGTCTTATTATTCAGTGTGGAACAAAATAATCATTCTGGTTCTTTGACAAAAATAAATATGGTAAATATACTAAATCAAAACCTTGATTTGATATTGAGTCGTGAAATTATTCACAATCACCAGCCAAGACAGTCGTTATAAAAACAGAAGGTTATACGTTACACGTATAATACGCAATTAGATTACAAGCCCACCAGATGGCAGCACTTGCCATCTGTGCCCGAGAATGATATTAGGGAGAACCATACATAAAGGCATGGGGTGGGGGGTTATGAAATAATGTAGAAATACGACGATATTCATACGCTCACTAGCTAGCTTGATAATGTTGATAGATATTTATATTATATAATATCAGTTTGATACCCAACTTTGAAAAGCTACATGCTGTATACACGTATTCTTGTAGCCTAATGTTAGCAGTACCTTTGTATGTTTTCTCTATAAAATAATTAATTGGGAGCTAAACTGCTTAAAACAATCTATCCTATCAATCGATTATGCAGATATGCGCAGTTCTGGCGCAAAGGGGAACCCTTGAATTGTGCTGTTTTTATGATGATGTCATCGATAGAGAACACGCGTGTTATGGCGCACGGATTTTCCACATATCCGCTTGGGTTTCTTGATACGCGTTGAATCTTCGCAGTATCACAGTGTGTGGTCGATGCTTGGCAACTGATCATCTTCGATAATACTGTCAACGCAGTCTCTATTATTTAAATGACCTCCACAGATATCTGCTATATTGTGGTATAGCAGCATTTGTAAACTAACCCGCTGCTTGCAAATCCTGGCAGGATATTCTATTGGAGCCGGATTGCAAAAGCATAAGCCTACTCAAATTCGTGCTCAAAAGATCAATAAACGTATATTTACTTTCTCTAAAGTGGCGTTTGGTTGTGATAAAAACTAAAAGTGTTGTATAAAGGACACAATCCATCTTCGTGATGATGGCGATGATAATACACAATTTTAACAATGTGTAGTCTTCGAATTAGAATTCATATGAATTTGAAATAGTTTACGGTACGGAAATAGTTTAGTGCTTGTGTGATGTAATAAGCACGTATCATTCACCTATTGGCCACATTGAATTTGACTTTGCTTTTTATTATTATCCCCATAGCCATCGGAAAAAACGGTTGTACTTGACTCAAATTCCTACCAGTAAGATGACATCATTTTTAATCACAATGCTTTCTGCCGTGCCACATCTTATACACTGCCATCAATCTGCGTGTCAACCTACGGCGCAACCGACCACTATTTTGTATGGGTATTTTTGTTGTCATTGGTAAACTTGATACAACTTCTTACTCGTACTCGGTTTTTATTCGTTGGATATGCTGCTCATCATTGTGTTTCCGCCCACTTGGGCGCTTCGGGTTGGCTGATGCCCCTTCTTTTTCTCTCTGTCGCGGCGGTGGGTCGGAGCCGCTGTGTCCCCGGTCTGGCACGTTCCTCGTCAAATTCTTCAAGGTTTAAATTGGATCCCCATTGACAAATTACTAAATACATTGCCAATCCCCTATTCAATTCAAGTAACAGATTTAAGGTGGGCGTAAAACCCCTCTAAATCTCAATCAGAACCTGTAAAAGATGGCGGTGGTAAGCGGAATGTCGGGGTCGGCGGTTGCCCGGCTTGAGGGCCGAGAATTCGAATATATGATGAAGAAAAGGTCGGTAACCATCGGACGGAACTCGTCGCAGGGATCAGTGGATGTCAGCATGGGGCACTCGAGCTTCATCTCCCGCCGACATCTCGAAATTTTTACCGCCGGGGAAGACGGTACGGGGAGCGGGGACTTCTATCTCCGATGCCTCGGCAAAAACGGGGTGTTTGTGGATGGGGTGTTCCAGAGACGAGGGGCTCCACCTCTACAGCTCCCACGAATGTAAGATTTTCTCGATCTACCAATCAATAGTTTGCCCCAAAATCTACCGATTGCGTATCTCTTTTGTTATTGTTTTGTTGGCCCGTTGCACGTGTTCTCTCGAGCAACAACACCCAGAATAGGCAGGAAAGCGTTGGAAGTGAGTGATGACCCGGGGCCAGGTAAGTGTCCAACCTAACACGCTAGCAGCAGATGCTAACGGCGAGCAGCTAAAGCTAACACGCTGCAGCACAGCCTGCGTTGTGTATGTTTACACACGGACGCCACAGGACGTTGTATTTTGGTCCTATTAGCAATACCAGACAGTTTGTAAGAATGGCGCTGCTACAGGAAGGACGCTAGCATTGTGTGGTTTCTTTGCACTGGCTCAATGTCAACTTCGCCTCATGTCACATCCGTTGGATTATTTACACTGCCTGTTTGCGGGCGGTTAGTTGTTTTTGGTTGTTTTTTACATTAAATTTAAGACACAGGCCAGAGTGTAATGCATTTATGTGCTCTTTCTATTACATTTTAAATCCTACCAACGTGCCGGTTCTGCAAACCTCGGTTAAATATTTTCTGTCTGGTATTTTTTTAGCACTGTTAAGTGGGTAGTTTAATTCATGAATGGATCAGCAAACTGGTCCCAATGTAACCTATTAATAAATGATTCAACCTGATTGCCATGGCCTGTTATGTAATACATTGTGGTGGGCATCCATATTTAAACCATGTACAAGCTGAACCCCCCAGCCCCTGCCCTGCTTGAATTAGATCTCACTTGGTGGCTTGTTGTGAGGGAAAGGTGGAATGGATCAACTCTCATATTCAGCTTCGTAACTATATAAACACAAGAATGAAAATCATGTAATGCGGTGTTTTTAAATATACACAACACTGTAAACAAAGACAGATTTCTGTGGAAGCGAATAGCCTTTTTTTAATATGTTGCATAAGCCCCATGTAAGCCTTGTAAATTTAATTGTAAGCCTGTATTTGTGTTCACTTACAAACTCGTGTTTTGTCTCCCTTTCCCAGGTGCTGTTTGCGCTTCCCCAGCACAACTATAAAAATCACATTCACGGCCCTCTCCACTGACAAGAAGGAGCGAAGGAACGTGCCGGAATCACCGGTCAAGCCTGTCCAGCCCCAGATATCGCCGCTGACCATAAACATTCCAGACAACATAGCCCACCTCATGAGCCCCCTGCCTTCACCCACTGGCACCATCAGGTAACACCTAATGCCAACACTTGCCGATCAGATGGGTGCATCTGAATAACACTTCAGCGGCAGGATAGTCTTGTGGAGGGGGGCAGGATAGTCTAGTGGTCTAGGTGTTGGACTCCCAGCCAGTAGGGGGCAGGATAGTCTAGTGGCAGGATAGTCTAGGTTTTGGACTCCCAGCCAGTAGGGGGCAGGATAGTCTAGTGGTCTAGGTGTTGGACTCCCAGCCAGAAGGTCGTGGGTTCGAGCCCCAGAGTTGGCCTACCTGTAAGCATCATTGAGCAAGATGCCTAACCCCTATCTGCTTCATGTAATGGCACCATGTAATTGTTGACACATGTACTAATTTTAAGTCGCTTTGGATAAAAGCGTCTGCTAAATGCTGTAAATGTAAACTTCTCTTTATTCTGTTGTTAGACGGGTCCGTCTTGTTTGCAGGCACACACAAAGTTTCACTCGGTTGAACACAAAGGTGTTTGTGTAATACTTTTTACATGCATCATGGCCTCCGCTGTGCAAAACTTACAGATGGCTCATTTATTCTATAGTGCAGCAAACTCCTGTCCGTCAAGTCCCCGGGGGGCCGGACTTTCCAGCTACAGAATGGGCCGAGGGTTGACCTCTGACCTTATCGGAGACAACTCCCAATCTGAAAATGACAAGGAGGCCTCAGGTGGAGACAGTCCAAAGGTAAGAAATTGCGTTCTAGATCTGCACCAGAATCCAAATAGGAATTGATATTCTAAAGGTTATATATTATTTAAAAATGGATTCCAGAAGTTGAGTGATGTATATCACAGTATTGGGGTTAAGGTGTCTATTTATAGTGTCTACTGATGGAGTCATTATTCGTGTGCTTTTTTTAGTCATTTGAAGTCTGACAATTGTGCAGCATTCATGAAAGTATAGACTTTGTCTTTGGAGTACAGAACCTCGCTGAACCCGGATTGTGAAGAAGAAGAACCTCAGCACATGACTAAAACACAACTTGTTTTTTCTTTTCTCTTTACACAGGATGACTCAAAACCGCCATATTCGTATGCACAGCTAATAGTCCAAGCTATCACCATGGCCCCAGACAAACAGTTAACGCTGAATGGAATATACACTCACATCACCAAGAACTACCCTTACTACAGGACCGCTGACAAAGGCTGGCAGGTTAGTTTCTCTAGATCAAGAGATATTACAATGAAGCGTCTTACAATTAATACAATTGCATGTATTAAGGAGCAGGTAGCGGTTAGACATCTTGCTCAACGCACACCCAGACCACTAGACTATTCTGCCCCCTTTAGTAATGAAAGTGTTGGGGGACTGACTTCACCAACTTTTGTTCCCATTAACGCTGCATACACTTTATAATGAATTGAACATGCAGTGCATTCCTGTAGACCCGGCATAGAAAGTATCTATGGGTCTGTTTTTATTTAGGCGTTCTGAGTAGCAAGCATCGACAATGAATCTGTGTCATTGGCAATGTGGTTGCCATTACCGTGCATGTCGTAAAGCTTGATTTACCCCCTAGTAAAATACAGAGAATGAATTATTCACCCCAAAACATGGCAGATGGCTTTATGATGAAATTCATCTGTGTTTTTGATGCACTGCGATATCTACCGCCATGGGGGGAAAAAAGCACTACTGCACACAGTTGTTAAAATCGTCTAAACATGCCTTTTGTTTGTTTTCTGTTCATCTCCCAATCTTTCCTTCCTTCTGTGGGTTGTGTCCGTGTACAGAACTCGATCCGCCACAATCTGTCCCTCAACCGCTACTTCATCAAAGTGGCGCGGTCCCAGGAGGAGCCGGGCAAGGGCTCTTTCTGGAGGATTGACCCCTCCTCCGAGGGCAAGCTAATAGAGCAGGCGTTCAGGAAACGCAGGCCTAGAGGAGTGCCCTGCTTCCGCACGCCGCTGGGCCCGCTGTCCTCCCGGTAAGGCTGGAGCGAGCGTCTGTGTCTTGCACTTGTATGTCTATATGTCCTTAATTAAGGTTGAGTTTGACCCATAAAATAGTATGTAAATGTTCATAAACCCTTCTTAAAACCTGAAGTGAGCTTTGAGCCCAGCAGTACAACATTTGACCCTATGGATTATAATTGTGCCATTACCTTCTATCTAATCCACTTTTTGCTCTGCTTGGCATGCTATGAGCCCCTCCCCTGAAGCCTCGGAGCAGTGCTCTGTTCACAGGAGAGGGGAGGGGTCGGGACACTGTCTTTGTTTCGGATCCAATCTCTTGTATGTTCGTGTGTCTCAGTCTCAACATCCTCTAACCCTCCTCTCCTCAGGAGCGCACCGGCCTCTCCCAACCACACGGGGGCGCTGTCTGCCCACTCCAGTGGCGTCCAGACCCCGGAGAGTCTGTCCAGAGAGGGCTCCCCTGTCCCCATGGAACCAGAGCCCACCCCGCCTCCCGCCCCCGCCCCCACGGTCCAGCCCAAACTCGCCGTCATCCAAGAGGCCCGCTTTGCACAGAACTCCTCTGGTACGTGCGTGGGTCGTACCACGAAACATTTTGTGTTTTATCTTTCGGTATTTGTGCATGTATAAAAAATAAACAAAATAAAAGTGCATGCCTAGTTTATACATTAAGAAGCATTTTGAAGTGTATTTTTAATTCATGACCAGCGAGAGCAATAGATACATGGTCCCTGTATTGATCCCTGATGGTGAAAGCCATGAATAACCCCCATTCCCCAACGACCATATCAAGACGAGCTCCACCTCTTCCCCGCCAGGTTCGCCCTTGAGCAACCAGCCCGTGCTGATCGCCGTGCAGCGCCAGATGCCCCAGGCCTCCATGAAGCCCGTCACCTACGCCATGGCAACGCCCGCCATGGTGACAACTGCGGTCAGCTCCGCGTCCGTCATGCAGACGGTGCACGTGGTCCACCAGATCCCGGCGGTCACCATGGCGACCATGGCCGGTCAGACCGCGTTGAGCGCAGAGCCGCGGGAGAACGGAGGAGACCACCAAGAGGTCAAAGGTTAGGCCTGACTCATTATACTCCCTACTATTAGTCAATGGTTACTATGGTTTTCAGTTGAGGGTAGTTATATATTGGGTTTAATACTTTTTGTTTTCTTGTTTATACGTTATATCCTGTCAATACGTCATGCACTTAAATTGCCCCTCTGGTATTAATAAAGTATTTCTATTCTTATTCCGGTTCTATAATTTAAAGAGCCATAATCCCTTATTTTATGACGTGTTTTTCTATTAAGACAAGGGATAAATTGAGATAGAATTGATGATTTAGTTTACACCTTCTTGCCGATAGACGTGGATCCAATAGAATTGACGAAGGGTCCGAATCGCTTGTTAAAAATGGAGGGTGTCCCTGTTGGGGAAGTGTGTTACAGCAAAGTGTTAAATTAATCAGATTATTCACTGAATGTAGGCGGAAATATTGGTTGGAATATGAATTTTCATTAGACGTATAAAAGGAATATTGTATTTTTGATTTTGGTTTCAGTAATGACTAACATTGTGTGCCTGGTAACCCTGGTAACCCTGGTAACCCTGGTAACCCTGGTAACCCTGGTAACCCTGGTAACCCTGGTAACCCTGGTAACCCTGG
>JAOEHI010038391.1:0-22519 GCA_025447815.1 Percopsis transmontana | reverse complement strand
TTTGTCTGGCCCCTCACCTGAGACCACTTTGCCATGGGAGACCCTACCTGGAGCACAAGGCTCCAGACAACACAGCCTTCAGGTTCATAGGAACACACAAACCTCTCCACCACGATAAGGTGATGGTTCCCCGGAGAGGATATATTATTTATATTATTTATTATTTATATATATATATATTTTTCTTCAATCTTGGAAATTGCACTTTGATCTACTCCTAAACTGCCAGTAATACATGTCTGACTTTCTTCTTATCTATCTGTTTTAAGACTTCTACACGTTCTGGTGGTCCAAAGGAGCGAAATTTCGCTCCGCGTTACTCGCGTCAGTTTGAACGCTCGATTATTTGTTTTTACTCAAGCGAATAAACCCTTCTCTACCGGAAAGAGGACGGGCTTCCAAGGAAATAGCTTATCTTTCCGTCATTTGTCAACAACCATGGCTGACAACAACTAGCGCTGATGGTATTCGCGACACAGCGGCAAGCGAATTATTCGCTCAAGTTGAAAATATTCAACTCGAGCGAATTTCGCTTGTTCGCGTCATTCGCGCGAACAATTCGCTTCGCGTTCAGTGGAAACATGCCTTAAGGGTCTTCGGTGGCCAGGGCATTTTCTCGCATTGACTAAAGCGCAGATTGCAATTTTCGCAGGTGTCGGAATTTCATGTGGGCTTTGGGCGCAATGTGAACAAAGTACTAATTGACATTTATTATAGTTTCACAAATAAACACTACATAATACACTGCATAATGCTGCTTCTCCAGTGAGGGGAAAGAAGCTGTCTTTGTTAGCCAATCAAAACGGATAGTTTATTTAAAAGTGAGTGGTCGACCAAATGGCCAATGCGTCACCATGGGCACCACCAGCTCCTACTACTGGTGCTCTATCTTGTTTTATCAGATTTTCCAATTGTTTCATTTCTACTTCATCCAAGTATTTGGCTTAACCCTAAAAAATGAAATATCCTTTGAGGGCAATTAAAAGGTGGTAATCTGAAAAGTATGCATGCAAAATGTACCTAGTCAATATAATCGCACATCACCACATCCACAAATGGCAATTGACGGGTAATAAAATGAGATGACGTCATGGCCAGGGCTGTTATGATCATTGTATTCACAATAGCATTTCAGAGACATCGAGAGCTATAAATTCGTCCACAGATATGTCTAGAGCTGTGTTGGGCGGTTGCACAGTTGTGCGATATATATATGCATTATTTTAAAAAAAATTACGGGACTTGCAAGTATGACTCCTTATTTCAAATGTGAAATACAGAGAGTAACTAAATAACTTCTGTTACCACGGTTCTGAGCCGAATTAGCAAGGGGGTAACAAAACTTCACAGAAAACATACTCTAGCAAGGTGAAACACGAGTGCGATGGAATATTCCGTGGACATACCTGAAAGAGAAAAAATTCCGTCTGATTTTTCTACAAGCTGTGGTAAGAGGCCAAGAGCTCTCGTACATGCAGCCATGCCTCTCGTTTTGTCACGTCACATGAAAGCTGCAGCGTGCATGAGAGAGAAAAATGGCACACCCACATGGAGTAGAAGCAAAGCGCTGCAGATGCACACGGGAAATACGGCTCTTGTTAAAACACTCATTCTTAAATGTACAGATACTAATAAAATATATCACAATACCTTTCTAGTAGTGGTATACTGTGCAATATATAGGGGCAGGATAGTCTAGTGGTCTAGGTGTTGGACTCCCAGCTGGAAGGTCGTGGGTTTGAGCTGGCCTACCTAAGCATCCTTGAGCAAGATGCCTAACACCTCCATGTAATAGTACCATGTAATTGTAAGTCGATTTGGATAAAAGGTTCTTCTAAATTACCTAATTGTAATATATAATTAGTTTAATATCTGAAATGGTAGGTTCTAGATAACTCAGCATTTCACTGTTCCAGGGTCGCCATCAGTCACTGCTGGAGAGGACAAACCGCTCCACTCTTCTGCTGTCTCTCAGCCAATCACAACCTCTGGAATCAAACCCAACAGAGCCAGGTCTCACTGCTGCCAAGAGTGTGGGAAAAGCTTCAGTAAGTTGTCAAAACTCCAGATACACCAGCGTGTCCACACTGGAGAGAAGCCTTACCACTGCAAACAGTGTGGGAAGAGCTTCAGTCAGTTGTCAAGCCTCCAGAGACACCAGCGTGTCTACACTGGAGAGAAGCCTTACCGCTGCCAACAGTGTGAGAAGAGCTTCAGTCAGTTTTCAGGCCTCCAGGCACACCAGCGTGTCCACACGGGAGAGAAGCCTTATCACTGCCAACAGTGTGGGAAGAGCTTCAGTCAATTGGGAAACTTTAAAGGACACAAGTGCCTTCATGCTGCAAATTTATTGATAACGTTACAAGAATAATACATTATATATCATGCATAATTTGATACAGAATCGACACCTTGGGTTGAATGAACATTTAAAGCAGTTGGGGTACAGACAAATGTAGGAGGTTAGCATGGGTGAACAGCCCTGTACAAAACATATGTTGATGGGATCATAACAATAACTAATAATAATAATCTACAGTCATATTGCTGCTCCTCCCGCTCTCTTATATAAGATAAAGATAACCAAGAGCCAATAGATTACATTCAGAATGTTGCACAAAAGTATTTTGTAGGAGTACAATTGCTTACATAGCCAATCATAGAAGAGGAAAGCACTAGCAACAGAGCCAATGGGACACAGTTTTTGCAGCTAGTAAAAGTGGGCGACAACGAAAATATATGTAAAATTGAATTGGAAAAAATAATATAAGAATACACAATAGAGGAAGAAAAAACAAAAGGTAAGAAAATTTAAAAAGAAACTGAGGAATATAGTATGTTATGGACTAGTGTATATAAATCCAGTTTTCGTATCCAGTTCTCATAATACATCCGTGACCTATGCTGGCTGTATCTGTACATCTGGAGTTTCTTTGAACAACGTAGTGGAAATGTTTGAGATGCTCGGTATACGAGCAGCAGATCTTGGTTGTTTTGAACGAATCCCAGAAGACGTGTGAATTAGAGAAGGTGAAAGTGTTTGTGAAAGAGACTGTCAGCGGCTGCTGGCGAAACCTTGGTTGGAGTTGAAAGAGTCATAAGGGAGTACAAACAAGACATAAACCGCTACAGACTGCTGGATATTTCTCTGAACCCTTACATCAACATACACAGAGAAGGTTTGGACATATTTGACCATTGTAGAGTGATAATCATTTGGCGCTGCTAAGGAAGTTGAAATATATCGTTTCGACCACAATCCATTTAAAATAGAATAGCAATATATGGGGTTTTAAGAATGTATATCAAAGAAACATTTTATGCCATGCCAGAATTAATTTTTGTCAAGTAAGCAACAAAGGACGACATTCGTGTCAACTGTGACAGCGCTTGCTCTCTTCTCAACACACACACAGACACTAAGCCATATCAGAATCAGAAAAGGCCTTATTGCCAAGTACGTTTTTTTTACACATACAAGGAATTTATTTTGGTGTTGTTGGTGCATGTCAAACATTCTCTAAATATAAAAGAGATAAGAAAATCAAGTATTAAAAATATAAACTCTCTCTCTCTCTCTCTCTCTCTCTCTCTCTATATATATATATATATATATATATATACACACACACACACACACACACACACACAGTATACACACTCTCACAGTCTGACTCTCACAGTCTGAACAGATCATATGTGGCTTTACAACTGGGCTTGTCCCTTTGTTTTGACATGGGTGTTACCCTTTAATTAAGGCAGCAAGGGACAGCCTTTAATTGGAATGATAGCGTGACACTGTGTGTGTATGTTTCTCTCTACAGGATGTCTTTAACCTTTAGCTATATAATCTTTCTCAAGCCTCTACCTCTACACAGTGACCACTGCGTCTTTGTTTAATGTGTGACACCCTCCTGCTTTCAGCATTCCACTGATTCTTGCTTCAAAAATGAGGCCTCCCAGGTCACACGGAGACCTGTGACCTACTGTGGCTACTATTGTAGTTCAAAAGATTACTCCTGAGGTTTAAGTGATTCTTATTTTATAGTTTTCATCTCTTGGCATTAGCGTTAGGTTTAAAGGTTTTATGGCCTGTTTAAAATCTAAGTACAGTGTGTCCTGTAGCTACTGCTATGTGTTGTAGAATAGAATTAAAAACCTTGAGTTTGGCTAAATCTGGTGGGAAAGAATTTGATATATTGCTCATATCTATCTTTAAATTATAAAGACATTAGTTAAATTAGTTGGATCGTTTAAAAAAAAAATAATAACTTCCCTAAACTTTACACTTACACTTTACAAACAATAAACTATCATTAAAATGGTGATTTGATCAATATAATTTATAGCAGGAATTTAACTGTGAGGAGTGAGCTTGTTAAAATAGGTTGCTATAGTGCGTTGGACTTGAAAGATTTTGTCTCTGTGAACTTTGCATCAAACGGGGATGTGGCACTTTGGGCTCTTTGAAGTGGCAGACTGGGTATCACAGCTGAATACCAGCCTCTGCCTCTACATGTTTAGGTTCAAAACTGAATGAAAAAAAAGGCCTGCTAAAGGGTCGTTGACAAAAAACACAGGATCAAGGAAGAGTTACCACTTTAGAGTTAGTTACCATTTCTATCACAATTCAAAGGAAGTGTTATATGCCCTTTACTATACAGTTTGCAGTCATTTACGTTCAGAATAAAATCCTGAGGTTGTAACTAATGGAAGTTAATTGGATAGTTTAAATTGATTAAAACAATAAGGAACACGTTATCAGCTAGCATTTAGCATTGCAGTCTAAATGATCAGTCCAACAACTAATTTGGATATTATAGTAATCAAATAATGATCTGTACACATTTTTAAAACTAGTGTAATAAAAGTAGTTATACAGTTTCAAAACATTGTAACATTGTACATTATACTACAAGTTATTTTGATATTGTACAATAAATTTGTAATACAATTACTGTGTACAATGTCAATAATAATGTATTATTATTTATATTATTTATATTATGATTATTGTTATTTATATTATGATTATTGTTATTATTATTATTATTATTATTATTATTATTATTATATGTAGGATATCTATAATTTAGTAGACGGTGGAGGCAGGGACCATGCGGACTCCCTTAGACATGTGGGCCGGACGTTCATTTCCCCACGCACCAAAGTCTACAGACATTGGCCACTGATCCACCCAGCATTCACAAAACCCCATCTGACTAGAGCAGCATCCACAAGTAGCTGCCTCAGTGCTTAATATTTTTTTAAAGTCCATTTAAGCTGCACAAACTATAACGAAATGGTCAAAACTGAGAGACAAAGAAGAGGCCTGGGGACCGAAGAAGTGTTTTTTGATTCCGAAACGTCTATGGATCAGCCAGATTTCGAGATGCCTAGTCCTTTCAATGACGTCTTCAACTCCAAAGATTCCCCAATGGAGCAGATCAACACCTTTCTGAAAAATGTACAAGTTTTACTGGAAGCTGCTAGTTATATTGAGAGCGCCGAGAGGAAAGACGGAAGTGAGTTTATTTGTGTTGCGTTTGATCTTCGTTTGCTTCTGAATTACACGAAAACAATACTTTCATTGTCAACAGTCTCAGACAACAAAGGGCCGAGTTCAGTCAACTAAGCACCACTGCTTGTGATGTAGAGAGGCACTGCGTGCACCCTACACGAATTACTCACCTACATGCTAGTATAGGAAAGTGTCGATGTAGTTTGTTATTTTTCAGAGTACTTTTCTTGTAGGAAAGTGTAGAGCAATATGCATTGTTTAGATTCCGCACAGGCATCAAGACAGCGTTCTACTATATTATTGGAGTCGTGATACGTTAAATAATAGCTTATTCGGGCGTGTGGGTGTGCATGCTGGCACGACTCCGATATTATAAATCTGACCACAATGCAGCGCCCTCCAACTCCGTTAGGATGATGTCATTGTGCCTCCGCAGACTACTTGAAACATCGTCGAAATTTTTTTTCCGGACGATGAACTGAAATCGCGTCGGTCATTATTTGTTTGCTTCACTTGCAATTAGAACATATTAATTACAGTCTTATATCCAAATTTTCCTGGTTAGTGGTCTTATCCTGGATTGTGATATCAAATAAATTTTCTGTTGCCTGCACGTAATTCTTTAGCGTGTTGTTTTGCTGCAAAAGTTAAACATATAGGGCAATACATATTGCCGTAATGTAACTTCTTAAGAGGCATTTGTTACTGAAATGCGACTATGCACCATTACATCGCTGCTCTGCATTTTCTCCAGCAAATGTTTGTTTCCTGGTACTTGTGGGTGTGTTTTCCCAGATTCCACATGGCGCAAAGTCACGTTGTGATAGGTCGGCATCAGGTTCGCGTTCACCGCCTGTCAAACTATTAGACCAATTGAGTATCTTCCTTATAGTGATGTCACGTGTTGCTGGGCCTGGCTTCAACCATAGACGTATATAAAAAAAGGCAAATACACACACCCACTTTACTAGAGAATCATGGGACGTGTAGGTTTTATTACATTACTTTGGAGAGATAGTATGTTGGAGAAATGCATGGGTCAATAAGTTGTGAACTTATAGTGTTTTAGACACCACTCAGCCTCTGAGTTATTTTCACATAAGCTCATGACTAATACGTGGTTTATGAAACGTTTTAACAGGACAATTTTATTTACCATGTCCCATCCTTGCAGTGTATACAGGCTGGGATACAAAATTGACAGTCTGTTCATCCTCACAATTAGGCTACCTCCTTATTATCGTAGTTATTTCCACAAAGGTCGTCACTCGCAGTATATTACTTGAAGATAAATAATACATAATATGTAACTTACATGCTGTAATTATATCGTTTTAGCTGCTATTGCCCTATTAAACATGTGCAATTGCCAGAGACTGTATTTACGCACAATGTGTGCTCTGGGGCACATTCAGTTGTAGTAAAATGTTAAAATTATATGTTACCTCCTTGATTGGTAGGCTATGTGATGTGCAGGTCTAAACCTAAGTGTACTACGTTTCCCATGAAGCTTCACGCTACCCTTCTTACCACGCGATCCCCGCCCCTCAGCTGTGAAGCTAGGTAAACAAACGGGAGAAGAGGAAACGGACTGCAGCAGGCAGTTTGCTGGCTGTGGGCTCTCGGGAAAATTTTACATTTGTTTATAAATCGTGTTTCTTATGGACTTTTAATACTTTGCTACACTGGTTTCTGGATTGTTACAGCCCTGGCAATGATTGGCTGATGCTCTATTTTGAGACGCTGTGTTTTTCTCACGACATAGGCTGTTCATAAGCCAGCGAGGACACAGAAAGATAATTTTTATAAGTGACATTCTGTGTAATACCAGCCACGGCACAGCCTTTCTACTAGTTTATATTGTTTATACCTGTCATTTTCGGGCTATCGCTTATACTCGACTGAAGGGAACCTTAAAGTCAGGCTCATAGCAAAGAATGACGGCTGTTCAGTTGATAAATATCCAGCGGTTATTGGAAGCTGCCGACTTTCTAGAAAGGAGAGAAAGAGGTAACTTGACTGGTCTGCCAGTGTTTGCGCACATTGCTCACAGAAGTTTGTATCAACTTTGTTTATTATGACAATGTGAAAATAACACATTACCACACATTGCATGAACGCGTTGCCATTGCAATACAACACTATTTTATGATCTAGAAGATTTAGACTGTTTACACGTTTACGTGGCAGCTGTGTTGCATGTGAGTTGAGGTGTCAAGCTCGTCCCTAACCATAGTTTCTCTTTACAGAATGTGAACATGGATATGCTTCGACGTTTCCGTCAAATCAGAACACAAACTACCAGAGGCAACGGAAATTTCGAAATAAGAAGTTCAACAATATCCACAATAGGTAATTTGGTCTTTAATCTGTGAGATCCCTATACATTTGTTATTACATATATGGTAAATGTTGTATTAGTTTTCTTGCTATTGCTAATCCAAAACCTGTTACACGTGTTCTGGCGAGTTCGAGCTAGCTTTTCATCAGCTGATTGTCAAACTGGAGTGGCGGAGGTAGCCTATGGACCGGGTTAAAATGGCTATATGCTTAATCATGGTTACTATGTGTAGAATATTAGTAGTAGTTTATATATAATGTATTTTTTAGATATGATTGGTTTTGTTGTTGTTATTGTTTGGTTCTAGACAAAGATTTATAAATAGATAAACACAGGGGTCGTAGCCTACTTCTCAAGGGTTTTGCTCATTGGCTCAGCGAGCCACGTGAATCGCGGTCACAACCTGCCACGCTGGAGTCCTGTTTGCTTGCTGCTGTAGAACAGCATGAAATATAATCAGATTTTTTTTGAGGACTATAATTATTGTAGGAATGTTTTTCCTAATATTTAGCATTAACATCATAACATCTGTTGTCGCTCTGGCCCCAGCAGGCGCACATACAGGCATATGACTAGGTCATGAACAATCGTCAAAACGGTCTATATCGCCATTGTTTTTGAAAGTATCGATTGTACATAATCGTACATAAGAACCAAGGGAATATAGCGACATGTGAGCCGAGTGGCAATAAAACCCAATTAATTTTGAATGGGATGTGTATTGCCAGCCAGTTCTTCCAGTGCAGTACCATCAGCCTCCACAAAACACAGATGCCTCATGGCTGCCTAAGCTGTGTTTCAATCCGTGCACTTCCATCAGTACACTGATGTGAGTACACTGTGTACAGTACGTATCTACTTGCGTAGTGTGTGAAATTTGACAGGGTAGTAGTAATCAAAGCTGTGCACTTACCGGAAATGACGAACGCAACATTTGACCGCTATCTGCCAAAATATCTGCTGGAGTCAGACCCTGCCCCCCTGGTTCTAGGCTTTTATTGGTATAAATTGCTTCCCTTTTCACATCAGGTGTAAGGAAGGGGTAGTTCTCATTTCCTTCCACAAAGGGAAAAGGCTGCTATATATGGCTGTTTGCAGGAAAGCAAGCTGAGTGCTCTTGCTGAAAAGAGAAAGATACATTAGGTCTGGTGAGAATCTTTAAAATTAAAACCCGGTTGGAATTGTGTTGTCTGCTTTTGAAGCTATACATTAATCTGTCCATTTACAGCCATACCTCAAACCAAAGCCACCCTCTGCCCCAAGCCTTTTAATATTAATGTACAAATGGGGCACAAACCAGAACTGCGCATTACTCATCATGAGCCTGCTGCTTAGTTCTGCATGGCAACAGTCATGATCAGATATAGGTCTGTGTTTGCTCCAGGTACAGTCACCTTGTTTATGGTATGTCGAGGCTTAAAGTGACGGGCTTATCTAACGCTCTCCTCCCTCACCTACCAATTACATCAGGGCTGCCTTTAATGCTATTAACCTGCATGCATGCAGAGGAAGGCGTCCTCTTGGCGTGTGGTCCCATGCCTATTCTTCAACCAACATAATCTACAGAACATTGTCACTGAGCTCAGACATGTTGATGGCTGATATGAGGGACAAAGAAAGGGTTTATAATGAAAAAAATCTTGTAGATTGATCCATGAAGGAGATCTACATGAGCATAAAGATGTGTGTTGTGTTTGTGTGTGTTCAGCTGGGCTATAAGGACAGTCACAAATGCAGAACAGTGGTAACTGATCACAAAAGGGGCAGAGGCAGGGTGGGGCTGGATAGCTGTACTGTTAAAGCTGATTAAGAGAAATGGAGATACATTTTTGGCTTGTATGTGTGAGCCTGGTTGGCCTAATATAGGGCATAGCCACTATTCCCTACTGCATAGCTGTAATATGTAAGTTGAAACCTATTAAGAGCATGCATGTGAGCAGTTAATCCTAGCAGAATTTAAGTGATATGCTGGGATGGTGCCTAGTCCACCAGACCTCATCTTGTCAAATCAAAAATGCTACCACAGTTAAATTGACATACTAAGATACCTGGTTGCTAATGTATTCTTGTTAATTGTCATTGTTGTATTCTAATGGAGACGTGGTGTTTTTTATTTATGTAAATTTAAAGTTTGACTTACAGATTCACTGAGGGTTCCTTTTTATGTGGAAGCATGCATGCAGAATCATTTTTAAAGCTTTAACTGTTGCCAACCTTGCCAATTTCCTGTTTCTGCATCAACAAGGCAACGGATCAGCACAGGAATGACAAAAAGTGTCATGTTATTAATAGTCCTTTAGAAGGAAATGTTTACACAGGATCCAAGAGAGCTAGGTTCCTTGGGCAAGGTGTGGTGCAACACCATGGACCTTTTAAGTGTCAGGAGCACGGCTTGTCTCCCTTCACCATGTTGCCTCACAAGAAACTCTTAGGAACCAGCTGACTCACTTTACATTATTAACACAGTGCTGAACCCTAGCTGCCCCGTGTGTGTGTGTGTGTGTTACAAGCACTACCCCCTGAACACGTTTCATACACATAGTCATTGTGCATTTGTACACAAGATCTTGCAGCAATGATGAGACGCACACAATTCTGTTGTGCAATAGTTGAGGAAAAGCCTTAATAATGCTGTGGACCCGATCAACATGTGGGGGGTTGTTAACGTGTGTGTGAGTAGTGTTGGCCTCATTTGGGATTAATTAATAAATCCATTGAAATGAGAAAAAGTCAATTCAGCGTGTCTTTATAAAGGCCCCACTTCTCTATTTTTGTTATATCGACCTAACCGCAGAGCCAGTTGCCTTTAACAGATCCCCAAATGTTTCTCACGACAAAGGCTGTTCATGAGCCAGCAAGAACACAAACAAAAAAGTGACATTCTGTGCACTACCAGCCAAGGCACCTCCTTTCTACTGGTTTATATTGGTTATACCTGTCATGTGCCTTTAACAAATCACTAAATGGTTTAATGCACTACGCTGTGCTGTGGTTTGCCCATTTAGCATGTAGTAACTTCAGTCTGTATTTCCTCTGTGTGACAAGTTCTGTTTTTTTTTTTTTTCTTCTTCTTCCTTTTTATTATTTCAGGTCCACACATAACGAGTTGGAGAAGAATAGGTGAGTTGGCCTTTTCATTTTCTATTTTTCCTTCCTTACTCATAGAACTAAACAGGAACACTACAACTGAAAGCAAACTTGCATAACATTTTTGCTGTAATGGGAATTTAGTTACAGTCGGGTGAAGGTGCAAAGACAGAACTACTATAGAGTGTTTTTTCATTAGTTCTTTAGACTAAGGTAAGCAGAACACCAAGGATGTGGGCCATAGCGTTTTCACACCTATAGTTTGCTCTGGTTCGAATCAGTTGATGAGTTCGTAAACTTGGAGCATCTCCCCTTGGTTTGATTCTAATGCAATGTTTGGAAATAATGCAAATATACCAAAATGCATTACAACAAACCACGTGAGAACGTTCTCTCCGCTTATTGGTCTGATATGTCTGTGGCGGCCGTGGGAGCAAGAAAGGACTGAGGCTGTGGGAGCCGTTTAGCTCAACACCTGGTAGTTGGGTCAGATCACGTTCCCACCACAAACGAATCGCTCCTGAGTTAGTTTGGGAACGGAGCGAGACCACCCCCTCTCAAGGGTCTCGGTGCGGTTGTTTTGGTCCGCACCTGAGTACAATTGCTGTTTTCACACCTGCCCAAATGAATCGCACCGAGGGGGAAAACTAACCACAGTCTGATTTAACCGGACTAAAAAGTGCTGGTATGAAAAGGCCGTTAGAAACTCTTATCAGTTTTACTGTGCCACCCACATAGAGTAGTGGCTAGTGTTTAGGCTTTTTGACTTCACAAGCTAGACCATAAATAAGAATGGCTGGCGTCCCAGCATTTATGGTAAATAGAAAAAAAAGTGTGCCTTCTATTTAATTCTCTCTGATCTATTCACAGTAATTAAATATCACTTATTTTTTTCTCTCGCACCATTCTCTCTGACAGCCTCTCCTAAAAGAATGGAGAACAACATTGGAAGGAGAGGTGTCCAGCAAGATATATTTAGACAAGATTTAATGCGTCATCATAGTGCTCACACACGGCAGTCGGTTAGCCAACTGGACAACTCAGATAGCGACACAGGCACATGGTGTCTTCATCTATGTTCCACTCCCCCAATAATGAGTCTTCTGGGTTTGCCAGAAAATGACCCTGTGTGTTGACTAGTGCTGTTAGTCACTGTCAGAAAGTCTCCCAACACAAAGTTGGAGTGTTCATCACCGCAGTGGAAGTTTAAATACTACTAGCGTGCCTGATAACAACTAGCCTCCCTACTGAGCTGTAGTGGATAGAGGTGCCACACTAAAATCTCAGCGGTACAAAGAATAAATTGAATAAATGGTTGCAAGTTGATCGGGCCTACATACATCAATTATAAACCATCTAGCTATGTCGACCACTAATCATCGCTATTACAATAGAGTTCCCTTGTTTAGCGTGTCAGAGCCAGATCAAATAGGCAGTGCTTTCAGTGCCAGCAGTGTCCTGGAACATTCTGTGCTCTGCCGCAGCAAGTTACCATACGCAAAGTACCTTGTTTTGCTATCCAATGATCTGCATACATTAGGTGTGCTGTCATTGCTTGCTAGTGGAATACGACCACCCTTATAATAATTCCATTAGCAAAGAAGAGAAAATAGAATCTTTAATCCATCTTTTCAAGAGGCCTTTAAAGTCAAAATCACTTGCCAGCGATTAATCCAATCCCCCGTATACACCTGGCATGCTGTAAGTTACATGTATCGGGCATAGTTGTGCACTCAACTAGGCAAGGCTTACGCCTTGACTCTACACCTTCTTTCCATCTCAGCACACTTGCCAGCCCCACTTTACAAACCAGCCAGGTTCTGCAACTCATCAGCCCTTCACATTTCAGGCGGCAGTGATGCCTTGCCTTGCCCTCCCACCACAGGCCTGATAACCCGTGGCGGAGCAGAGCCCTGACAGCCAATACCGCAGGAAGCCGATGAAAGGGTCATATAAAAAAAATCCACATTCCAGGTGCTCTTATAGCACGCCGCAGCCAGATAACACCACAACCCAGCCTCCTTACCCAATTCCACCCCACCGCCGCTTTCAACACAGCAACCTATTCATTTTAATATTGTTTATCAGGGCCAGGCGTCTAATAAATGCAAATGATATTGCCTTCAGTGCCCAGGCCTGTTGAAGCAATATTAGTGTTTTCAGCTTGATTGCTTTACAAGACAAATGGTGTGTGTTGAACATCTTTTAATACACACCAATGTTGAAATATTAACACAGCTTTTTCACAGCCATCAAAAACAAGCCCATGTTACCCTTGGGTGGCACACAATAAGCACCTGCAATGTCTGGCTCCATGTCACAAGATAAATTATCTCCCTCCTTCGACAGTGACTTTGGAGTAGACTGGAGATTTCGCTATTTCTCTTTGTCTTTGACTGTGACAGACACACACACTTGTCATTTTCAGTTTTATTTTTCCTTAGCGTCAGTTGCCATTAAATTGACAGTGGTAAAAGCTGTCAACCTAACACATTAAGTGCTCCTATTTTTATTAATTTTTTCCTTGAATTTGAAATATTTCTATTCACATTTACATACAAAGAGAATCATTCCAAAGTGATTTTTAGTTTTAAATTATATTTAAAACTAAACCATTTTTTTGTACGTAATTCCTTTTATCCAGCCAGATGGCTATAAACTTCTGCCTTAGATATGACGTCAGTATTCACACAGGACCAAGGCAGGGCTTCATGTTTTCTGCTGATGTTCTTTTGGAGAGAGGCAAATATCTTCACCACCAGCCTCTCTGTTGTCTATTCTGAGTACTCGCTACAAGGCTAGAAACCAGGACTATTTGTTCTCTCCACTACCAGTTTCAGCTGAATGAATAACAATGTCAGAGGAAGTAATTGATAGGCTGATGGGATGAGGAATGCCTGAGCGGTCTGCCCAGGTCTCTTCTCTTGGGCCACTGACCTTTGACTTGCATTATCTCGCATTTTCCTTGTTATGCCCTTACACGGCAAAACAGTGTCCTGGCAGGCTTCTGTGCTAGGACAGCGTGTTAGCGAAACAGGGAACAGACAGGCATAAGGGCTTAGTCAGCCTCGGGGCCTTTTTTTAAGTTTTGAAGGACAGAATGAAACCGGCTTTTCAAAGAGAGAGAGTTAGAAATTACCTGTACGTTATAATAAAGGGATTGTTGTATTTCTGTCCCTCCCCCCCAATACACTGTTACATATGCTCCTGGCAGGAAGCCTCTCTGGTTTCCTGCTTTCCTGCTGGTTCAGTACGAAAACATGAGACGACTCGATTAGGCTAAATCTGACAACCAGTTCTATTTACCCTCCCAGTTAAGAGAAGGCTCATTCCCTTACCTCCACCTGGTAGAAGCTCACCCACCATAAGAGCTGAACCATGCCTGCTTGCATCAAGTATGGTCCTCCGCCTTGTGTCCAGAGCAAACACATGCACTGTTAAGCCAACTAGGTGGACTTCAGTGACCTATACTACCTAACTATGTTAAGCTAAGGACAGTGTGTACAGGCCTATACTACACATGTTTGCCTATTAGATCCCATACACCAACCAACCCCACACCCCAATTTGTATATATATATATATATATAAAATAAAAAAAAAGCATAGCAGATGGGGGTGGGAACAACATCTGGATGGATCTCTTTTGGTTCACACTGGTTCTCATTTTAGTCACCATGCTGAATGGGCACTTTTTTTAATCTAAAGCTTTATGCTGACCCCACAGTTCACTACAGGCTGAAGGGGGAGAATGGGGAGAGCGGGGTGTCGTAGGGGGGGAATGGATGGATGGATGGATGGATGGATGGATAGGAATACAAAAACTTGTTTTAAAGTAAACAACGAAATCTCTACTGTGATGCTCACTACTGTGTTGTTGTGGACAGCCCAGCCAATGGCATGCCCCGTCTCTCTCTCTCTCTCTCTCTCACTCACTCACACACACACACACACTATGGCTCTGTCCCTCGCCCAGAGCACAGCCTTTGTCAGTGGAGCAGATTAAAAGGCAGTGTGCACGTGTGAGCTAATCCACTCTCCCATGGCCCTGCTGCACACACCACACAGCTGACAGCCCCCCTCCACTCCTCTCCTCCAATCAGCACTCGTATCCACTGTACAGGATATGCTGTATGTACACTGTGCATCTGTATACGTACAGTGTGTATATCTATATATAAAATAGACATTTACGTGTGCCGGCCCATGTCTTTGGTTGTCAAGCTCCCTCATTCCTTTCCACTCGGACAATCAATCCGTTCTCTTATTCCCTCTGGTGTTCCTTCACTTATATCACTCCAGTTTTGCCTTGTGTTTTCTCATGTATTTCTGCCCCACCTCCACCTCAAGTGTGCTGTTGCTATGTGTCGTCGACAAATAGCGCTCCGTGGCTCGGCATGGATTCAGTGGGTTGGCGGGACGACCGAGCCGGTCTGCCCAATAATCGTCTGCAATTCACTTTATTTAAGTGTCGCAGCCTTGGGATTGGGTGTTGGGTATGTTGATGGGGGTGTGACTTGCTTTCAAAAATAGATTTTGAAACTCTTATATTGGAGTGTTACTGCTCCTGGCTTTCCGGGGAGGTTTGAGAGAGAGAGAGAGAGAGAGAGAGAGAGAGAGAGATCTGAGCCCAGACCTGAGCCCAGACTAAACAACCCGCCAGTGGCGTTCTGGTCAGTGCTCACAGGAAGGATATGCTCTGTCCCAGACCCGGGACTCTTGATGGAGGTGGGGGTTTGGGGAAAGGAATTGAGGTCACAACACAGGATTGAGAGTCACCGCAGCATACAATCCCACCAACGCACTCGCGTACATCGAGCCCTCTACGTGTGTTCCAGCACGGAATGTGGGTCAAGTTGTGACGTAGCTCCCGTTAAGGTTCTCCTTCCTTGGGAACCACGTTGATGATGCTCAGACCCCTCCAACATGTAGTAGATGACGATGGAGTGGTGGGGGGGGGATCCATGTTGGAGACAGAGCATTCCTGACATTCCTCAGTGCCGTTTTATCAAGTGTAACAATTGGTCAGTTGGCCATGCGTAGTATTAACACTCAACTGTGGGGGAGGGGGAGCTATTGAAGGAGCAGGGGGTTATGGGAACATTCTTCGTTACTCAGAGCTGAAGCTTGACAGGAGCTAAATTAATGTCCCTGACAGAGAGGACTAGTTATGGCTCAGGCCTGTCAGTCACTACGGATGGTCCTGGATAGAACAGTGCATGTAATGCATAAGGTAGGGCCTAGCTCGAACATGCTAAAAATGTATCCACTCATGGCACTGTAAGCCTCTTATAATGAGTATGTATGAACATATGCCAGTAAATGGCATATGTTCCCTTACGAGTGTTTGCTTCAAAATGTTTTTGCATTGCTAGTGGGGTAGAAGAACGGCGTGGAATGAAAAATACAAAACGACCCATCCTGGCTCCCCCACTCACGGCTCACCCTCGTTTCTGGGCAGATAACACATAGACAGACCTATCTTCTCTCTTTCCCTCCATCCCTCTCTCCGTCTATCTCTCTTATCTCTACCATCTGTTTCATATAGGAGAGAAGAAAAACATCATCTACGTCAGTGGAAGAAAGCCTACAGCGGCTGCGAGGCAGAGCCTGTTCTAATCTGAGTGCATACAATACTGTGTGTGCGCGCTGCGTGTGAGAGCTGAGAAATATTAAGGATTAAATGGCCTGTCACCAGCGGGCTTCAGTGTAGTATTGCCCTCTGTTCTTGTTTGTTTACCTTTGCCCCAGTAAGAACATCATTTGAATTCTTCTCCAATGTCTCCAGAGTTGATGGCCGTGTTCACTGGTGTGTTGTCGAACTGGTACTGATGACGATATGTAAAACCGTTTTACATCACGTGCCAGCTGGGTGTCAGCCATCTCATCACACACACAAAGTAATGCGTTAGGGCTAGACCCACTCCAGATATAAGCATGTTTTCATCTGCATCAATTTCCTGCTCGTTCTAGCCTATTTATAGCTGAGCCAACAAAGCACTAGTATGCTAAAGCACAGTATGGCGAGCCCTGGTTTTGCAGCCAAGGCTGTTATTTAGCTCTTTGATGACTGTTCCAGCAGTCAACCTGGAGGGTGGTAGTTTCCCCTTGTAAACCCCAGCCCTCAATCAGGTGCCACGGGCTGCGTGTATAGGTAAAGCATGTGAACCCACAGCTGTCATGACACAGAGAGACCCAGCAACCCCTCACGAAAGGGGGGAGGAATGCAGAAGTCCATCTTTACTAGAACTCCTTTGTGTCTCCTTTGTGTCTCCCCACATCAGCTAGTCAACAAAGGTGGTAAGCAAGCACAGGGAGCTGCTGTGTGTCCTGTGCATTTGTGTGTGTGTGTGTACAACGCGTGTGCACATGCTACAGTGCACTGGGCAAGGCTGTGTATCAAGATATTTCCATTTCCATTCATGCATTCAGGTTCAACAGTGGTTCCTATGGTCAGGCATCAATAGACCAGCCAGTGGGCTGTACGTTTTATGTAACCATGTGTAGTATAGATCAGCATGCCACGCGTTCACATGGTCTGAATGAAAATGGCCGTCTGCATGTGGTTTGGACTACACCCACGTTTATGTTGGTAGTTTATAGCATTGATAGGAGTTTAGTAGCTTTTGAAAAGAAAACCCCTGCCATTATAACACGTATTGGTTGTGAGGGGGTGGTGTCCGTGTGCTAAGATCATTTAGTGCCAATGTCAGATGTGGTGCTCAATGGACAGTTATCCAAAGTACTGTAATCACTTCAGTAAACTGTTGCATGGATGTGAATTGGGATCTGCCGACGCCTCAAATGATATGTGACACTGGAGATGGAGAGAGATGGGAGGAAAGCAAAGTTGAAATAGCTGGGAGAGCCTGTATAATGATGTCTTTGTTTCCCTCTACGTGTCATTTTAGAAGATTTACCACTGCCACCATCAGTGGTGATATGTAATTAGTTGAATAAGTGTGTGAAGGGTCATATTACCTCTCCCTCCGCACACATTAGAAGTAGGTCAGTTGGTGATGATGCTTGCCATTATTTCTGCGTGTGTGCATCAGCTACGTGCATGTGACTGTGGGCGTGTTTTTCAAGGCGGTTGAGAAGTGGAGTGTGTGTGGGGAGGCACGTATTGACTAATATCTGGGACAGAAATCGGACCCTCCCCTGTTAAGCGCACATCCAGTAATTATATCAGACATCTTGGATGGCCTCAGAAATCATTCATTATTTACTGATTCACAAGTTTGGAATCTAGGGCAGCCATTCTTTTTCATGGTTCTTTCTCCCTTCAACAAATGGAGATATCTCTAGAGGAGATATCACTCATATAACTGTTATATTAATACAGTACAGGCCTTTACTGGAATTGGAAGTCCTGTGGTTACCTCTCCTCTCTGTTTAAAATCATACGTTTTAGTCACAAGATTTCCTCTGCACAAATATAGCATCACGAGGTGGGCTGTCTCCTGTTTAAAAAAAGCCACAAAATAGCCTGAAGATGCTGTGCAGAGCTGTTAAAGATAAGACCGACAGTCCACGGGTGCCTCACTAGGAATGAGCAACTGGGCCTGTCTGTGCGGTACATTCTTTTTCAGGATTTTGTCAGGCCTGTCCCGATACAAGAAACCCCTCTCTCTTATTATTCTCCTTTTCTCCACACATTTTCCTCCACACAATCATTGTTAGGTGATGAGAATAGGCACTTGTTCTTCTGTTTGTAGATGGCTTTGAATATGAGTGTCAGCAGAATAGCCACAACTCGAAATGGGATATTATTTCCCCCCTCCCTTCTCCGTTTCTCTTTCAAACAACCATATTTGACAACAGAGACGCGTTGGGTAGAGACAACATTAGAGTCACATGACTACAGAACAGCCACTGCTCCCTATTAGCATGTACTACGTGTGTATTTATATCTTTGTGTTTTAGAACGAGTCAGTCTCCCTCTCTCTGTCCCTGTCTGGGCAGATGAAAGGGGAAGGCAGCCCGGTGTGTAGTGTAGGTAGGCTGTGGTGGGTAGCACCTAACACCAACAGGGAGGGCTTCAAAGTGCCCTTTATATACTGTAGGGCTCCACTTCAATGGAGTCAGAGGCAGTATTGACTCACTCAGAGAACCAGTAAGATGGATGATAGGAACCTGGAGAAGAAGAGAGTACAATTGAGTAACAATAACAATAAATATTTGAAAAATTTCAATATGAAAATATGTTTTAGTAAACCTATGAATGAAAATTAATTTTAATTGTCAAAAGATACTGAGTCTGGCCAAGGGCTCGGCTTGCACACTGTTCCAGGGAGGGAGGGGTGATGGAGGCAAGTGAGCAGAGGAGATCAGGAGAGGAGGGTGGGATGGAAGAGAAAAGGTATGGTGCAGGGACCCAGGGCTGGCTGGCTGCTCACTCACAGGGCCAAGCCAAAAGGCAGTGCTGCCTGCCTGTGGGCCCATGTGGGCCCATATGGGCCCCTACGGGAACACAGGCCAAAGGTACAAGACACACACACACACACACACACACACACACACACAGAGCTGTGGAAGCACCCTAGTGTATCACGCCCTGCCTCTCTGGAATACAATAGAGTACTATATGTACAGTACAGCCATGAATACACCTGTGTATTAGTCCTCGTAACGGGTGCATCTTTGAGGCACTAGAGCAAACGAGATAAACTAGTCAGAATAATGTCTTCACTATACAAGAAAATAGCTTGTCACTTGGAGTGCCAGTTCTTTTCAATATTCAATATTTTATTAAAGATTTGGGCAGATGATTAGATGATTAGAATATTGTGGCACACACATACAATTGTCCACACACCGGTCTGTTTTACATGCCTCGCTCGGGTTTTATTGTCCACCCACAGGGCTTACACTGCCTGGTTAACGTTCAGTTTCTTTATTCCGTCAGGTTTCTGAGTCTCTCCTGAGGTGTGCATGCCCCCTGCTTAAAAGAGGGACAGGTGATTAAAGATTGCCCACGCCTGCCCCTCAGCCCCGTGAACCACACCTCCAAAACGTTCCCTTCCACCCGCATATGAGCTAAACCACGGCCCCAGCCCCACAATTCTGTTCCACTGGGGGCAAAGCCACTTATGGTGTGGCTTTGTAAGATGCATAGGTTTGTCGTTGCAGAGGTGCACACAGCAAAGACTGGGAATCATGCCGTGTCCCCTGCAAAAGCTCAGCGTCCAAAACGCAGTAGTTTTCACTCTGACATTACCAGCAGGAGAGCCTGCCAGGCAAGAGAACAACTAGAGGAAGGTTATTTTCCACTGTGTTCATGGGATCCCCCATCCGTCACACCCTAAACCCCTTCCTATAAGATACAAGGTCAAACTAAACCTATGTTCCTTTGTTATCCTATAGTCGAAGGGGAAACTTGATATCCCTGTTGTGCATAACAGTTTTGAACATCAGGTCCTGGTAGCAACTGGCTATGTGTTACGTAATCGGCCACATATGGAGAGCCCTTAATTCAAGCATGTTAATGCTGGCTAATGCTATTCATTATGTAGGAATGCAAGGTAGGAGAGCAACAGCACTATTTGTCATAAGCGAGGATTGAGCCCACTTGAATTTCCCAGTTAATGGATGTCATTGTTGTGTTGACATTTTCAGCTGTTTGTGCCCTATTTTAACGATCAAAGCGCATAGCGCATGTGCAAGCGGTAAAAAATGGTCGCAGCGCCAGGCGCATGGTCTTCTACTCTGAATCACAATCTATTATGAGCTATTAGGGCTGTCAAAGTTAACGCGCGCAATTTCCCTTTAACGCCACTAAATTATTTTTGACGCCGTTCACCCATAGTTTATAACGGCATGTCCACGGTGAATGATGGATAAAGGACAAGGTTTTTTGAATGGCGAGTTCTAGTATTAAATCATTACACCGATATACTGTAGGCAGGTCTGCCTTCTGTGTTTGCTTGCATACTGACCCATTTCGTTCCGAGGTAGGTCAGTGGATGTTGTTTCTTTCCCGCACCTCGAACCGACAGACTAATATAGCTCTAAACTCCAAAGGTATATTTTATTGTATTCTATATTTTATTTTGTCACTGAATATTCCGTTGCACTTGTGTTTTACCTTGCTAGAGTATGATTTCTGTTCTGTGTTCTGTTTATCTATGTTACTTCCTCACTAATTCGGCTCCGAACCATAGTTGGAATATTTATTTACTGTAGATATTCTCGATTGAGACAAGGGAGGTGTCATGCTTGCAACTTGTTCCTTTATTTCTTCTCCACTTAAAGTGAACAGGAAAAAAATATATACATACATGTCTCATTCGCCTGCCTCTAAACTGTGTCTACTTGTAGAGCACACACCCCCCCACACACACACATAACCAATACCCTCTCCAAGATGGCGGCACACCTCTCCCACTGCACCACCATCTTAAACGAATAGAGCTGTATAACAACAAGTTCTCTTTTAATTGAACATATTTAAAGGCATTTCAACAAAGTTTTGTGTTGGAGTTTGTGTTATTCTAAATGTTTTTTATAAACAAACATATCGGTCAACTCCTAATTACCAAAGTAGCACCAGCAATGCTAAAACTGTCTCGTGCCACATCTTAATCTGCCTAGTAAATCCATAGCTGTTTATGTAACTAGCCACTTTCCTAAGAAACTGTACACCACATTCTGTTCTTGTTTACTGTATTACATCCGCTGGGCAAAGAGGATTCTAGCTGCAGGCCACTCGTATTAAAAGCCTTAGTGATAAAGACTGTAAGACTGACAGACTGTGCCTACATCTCTCTCTGTTTGCCTCTCTGTCTCTGCTTGTCTCTGTCTGTCTCCTCCCTGGAATGTCATGTGTAACTCTCATGAAATGTTGAATGAATGTAGAGTTACCACCCATTTCTACCGGAAGTATTTTCCTGAATTTTTGTACTGGTGATTATATTTTCATATTTTCACACTCCTGTGGTATGTTCTTGGTATATCCTATTTTTTCTGTCTGTTTCTGGATGTCTTGTTCCCATCCTCTCTCTTCTTCATCTGTACATTCTGTTCTTTACCAGAATGTTCCACCAAGCAACACATCTCACAGCCAGAGGTTAGGCCAGACAAGGAGACACACACATGGACACAGAAGCATTTAGGTCAAATGCGGGTCTGTTGATTGGAACCCACCCAGGAACCTAGAGTGCTAGCCATTTTGGAAGGGTGTTTAGTGGCTGGCTAGTTAGCTAGCACACAGTACAGATTGCAGAAAATGTAGTGGATAGTCACTGAAAAAGTGTCCTTCAGTGAAGAAGAGACTCGTCATCATCCACATGTTTAATCATCACCATCTGCAGGTTTCTGGCTGATCCTAGAACACATGACTCAGCGCCCCGCCGATAGACGCCCAATACCACACTTACTAATCGAAGTCTTAGTCCTTTAAGAACTAAAGGGCAGTGATGTGCCTGAACGTTCATTGAACGATAGTTCATGAACGCGTTCATATTTTGGGTGAACGTGAACTGAACGTACTGCATTACTGCCCGATGAACGTTACTGTGAACTAGTTCATTCTGGTGTCTGTGAACTGAACGCTCTCTCAGTTCAATTTC
>JAOEHI010038380.1:0-22523 GCA_025447815.1 Percopsis transmontana | reverse complement strand
CTAGTGGGGCAAACTACCTACCCATCAATGGCCGTGCCAGCCTGAACACCAATGGTTATGGTAGGTTATATGTGTGTGTGTGTGTATATATATGTATGTATATATATGTGTGTACATATGTATAACGAAACTTATATTCTTATAAGTATATAGGTCACCAATTTTTGACAGATCTATAGCGAAAACATTTTATAGAGAGCGCCGAGGAATTATTGTATGCTCTGATCTGTGCCCGCACAGCCTGCCGCGTGGCGCGGATAATACTAAAATAGCAGTGTCAAAGATGTTTATATTTTTATTGAATGAGATAAGTAGGCCTATGCTTTATTTCTTTAGAACCTTTCCCGAGGGTATAAAGGGAGGTGCCTCAGCTTTCTAAATATCTATAGATATGCAAACAAAATAGGACAAGCCCTAATTAGGCTATAACATGATTTGCATTGGCTTACTGCCATATGCCCACATGCTGCGCCTCTGTTAATACAAAAAAAATATGGTTAGCTATCTATTTGTCCATTTGTTTTATGTAGGTCTGGATATTTTACACAGTCTAATGTGAAGTTGGCTGAGGCTAATTTGTTTATCGAGTTAATTATGTTTAAATGTCCTTGACATTTGAGGATGTTGGACTTTGATAAATAACACACTGTGTCTTGTGAGCTATCTTCCCACTTCACCTGTCCAAACATTCACATTTCTAAATTTAGATATGCCTTATAATCTATGCCACCACACCAATGCCCACACCAATATTAGGTGACATTTAAACCCGAATGCTGACATTGTTTTAAAAAATTTAAATGCATTTCAACCTGGTAGAATAGACATAAGTTCATTCTATGGCACTCAAGAATAGCCTGATGATGTACTTTTGATGTAGCAAAGGTGAAACATGTTAGTAGGCTACAGTACCCTACACTAAATGTGTCCAAGAAAAGTAATTAGCCTTCTGAGACTTTGGTGATAGGTTTACCAAAGGCAACAATTGTGACTGTTTAGAGTATGTATATTTTCTAGCTGCGGTGCTTAGACTGACTCATTTGCTGGCTGCCATTTACTGACTGTTTGACAGACTTTCTGGCTCGTTTGCCCAATGGGTGGCAGGCAGTTCGTACGAGATACTGACTTAATGCAACCTTTCCAATCTGTCTTAGTCTGTCCAAATTGGAACTTGATAAAATGCAGCTTGCCCAAACACATCACTGCTCTCCAGGGGGTCATGTAGGCTAGTGATGCATCTGCCTTTCCATGTATAGTTTTATAAGTGATTAGAATATTGGGGAAATAAGAGAACAAAGGCCTCCTTACTCCACATATCCTCTTAAGGTCATTCCTCTGCCACTTAAGAGCAATTCATTTGGCTTAGGGAGACTGGGCTGCCTTCTATTCATACCAACCTGCGGATATTCAGGCATTCAACCATTTCTAATGTGTTCAGGGAGAAAAAGGCCCATCGCATCTGTGCTGTTCCATCATTATCCATTCATAAAAAGCTTTTATGTGGGAACTATTGGTTGGCAGTCAAAAATCTGAGTGTGTCTGCATTAGCACTTGTGTTCACAAGTAGTCAATTTTATATTAGAATATTCTTCAGGTGTTTATTTGTGTTTGCGCGCCTGTTTGTATGCGTTTATCAGTGCACACATGTGTGGGTAGTAGCTTGTATCCCATATTGGTCTGTAGAGACGACAATCCTCTGGCAATAGCTGCTTTTTATTGGGCTCAGTTACCGTGGCAACGGATCTGCAGCTATTACTTTTCTCACTGTGTGTCTGTGTTTGTCAGTGAGGGATTGAAATAGTATGTGAATAAGTGTCAGGTCAGACCGTTGCCTAATAATCAGCGTCAGATGCATGCTGTTTCAGAAGGAATGGGCTTCCTTGTGTAGCAGCAGAACGAAACCCAGCTTTCTCTCATGGTCTTGGATCACTCATAAATAGGCCTGCAAACTGAAAGTTGTTGCTTTGTGTTTGTGCGAGTTCGTATTTCACCTCCCTACGCTAATCTGTACACAGGAATACCTTTCAAAGCATCAATGGATTGTATAGGCTATATATTCTTCTATAGGTCTACTAAAAGGAATGGAATGTATTAATTGCTAACAAGGGTATTCTTTAAAGGTCCCTATTTGTAAATTTTATTTTCCATTTGTGCGGTCAGTTGTGTTGTCTGAAGGGACCCGAAAGGTCTGGATGAATTTAGAAATCTGTTTAACATGTCATTTAGGCAAAAAATCATTTCTGGATTGTAACTAATCACCTCAGACCCATCCTTTTATAGGTCAGTGATCCTTTCCCTCCCAGTCAGATGTAGCCAAGCTAAATTGTTAGCAATACAATTTAGGACTTGGCAGCGCTATTGAGTGCTATTTTTAGCCTGCACACACTGAAATAATGTAATCTAATTAGTAATATTTAACCTGTAAGATCATTAGCACCGACTAGGTAGATGATACCAGCCAAAATCCACATCTACTGCCTGGTGGCCCATCTTGTTTCTGTTAATGAATATTTTGACTAAAATGCTGCACAACTTCTGACACATGCAGAACATACTATATGTATATTTATATCTAAAAAAAATGCAAAGTACAAAATGTAAAATCATCTGTGATTTTGTGTTTTATCTGTGTCATCTGTGTTTTAAGACAATATATAGGGGGCAGGGGGCAGGATAGTCTAGTGGTCTAGGTGTTGGGCTCCCAGCCACAAGCTCGTGGGTTCATGCCCCAGAGTTAGCTTACCTGTAGGCATCCTTGAGCAAGATGCCTAACCCCAACCTGCTCCATGTAATAGCACCATGTAATTGTAAATCACTTTGGATAAAAGCGTCTGCTAAATGATCTAATTGTAATTGTAATATATAATTGTCATTATCACCTAGAGCGGCACTTCGGTAAGGGGTTGAACCCTACAGTTGAACATACTGTAGTCAGTGCTGCTGTCATGAGCGGAGAGACAATGGAGACGCTGGCAGACAGGAGAATGGCGCCTGTCTCCACGTCTGCTTGGATTGTGTATCACCCCTACTGTTCCCTCCCTTACTGTACGTTGAGTTGGTTGTTATTGGTAGTGTCCGTGTGTGTTTAAAAAAAAAACATTGAACTACTGTCCGGCTTGAGTGTTGCCAGTTCCAGCCAGGATGCCAAAGACAACAGATGGTTTGGCATTGCGGTTCTGGACCTTGGAAATCCCGACCAGATATCAGACCCAGGTCAGTTCAATACATCTATTACCTGAAACTGTCTGCTCGGCCCAAAACCATGTGCCTTCATGTGTTCATGGTGTCCGTATAGTTGGTTAGGGTGGCTAACTCCCGTAAGGTTGTGGGTTCGATTCCCAACATGCTCAACCTGCCTGTAATCATCATAGTGCAAGATGCCTAACTCCTACACCTGCTCCTTAATACTTTTAATTGTACTCAATGTAAGTCGCTTTGGACAAAAGTGCCTGCTAACTGACCTAATTTTAATTGCCTAGATAAGAAAGAAGTATTTCCTAGACTGCTAGGGGACTGTGACACAATTCAAATGTAAGCCTATAGCTCAATACAGTATGTACTCTTGGGTATCAGTGACACGCAATCTCATGATTGCTCTACTCTAAAGTCATTGTTTCAACGTTTTGTTGTGTGATGATCTGGGAGGGGCAGTGAGGAGACAAATTGCTGCATAGAGTCATTGATAAAACTTCTAGTGCCCATTATTTATTCACTATCATCAATTAAAGTGGTTGATTAGGTACAGTAAAAGCCTGCCTTCTGTTGGGATTCTGAATGCAACGGCAGGACCACAGTCAATACTTGTGCTATCTGTTTTAAAGCTTTTCTGTAATTCATTTTCTTACATCAATATGTTTATTACATTCATTTATCCCAGTCAAGCAGTATGGATTGTACAGAATGGGCGCCTGGTTTGTTGTTTCAAAGGGCTAAATAGCTTATTCTCATGACTAATGTATAAGACATATGAGAAGGCACTCAAAAATATACTTCAACACTTCAAATGAGACGCTACTGTAACATCCGGTATATAAATGACATCTCTCCACCATCAACAGTAATCAAAACGTAAATTGAATGGTCTATTTCACCTTACTGTAATCATACTGTACTGTGATGGTGTGAATGATCAGAACATACATGATAATGTGAAAAAGAACATTAGGTGTTTACAACCGGATGCGCTTGTGTTTTATTCCTAGACACTTAAGCAGCTTTTTAAATGTTGCTGTGTATTATGCTTAAAACATTGAAAGGTGTTTACCGTCTTGTGAAAAGATGTATTACGGCAACTTCCTCAGGGGTGTCTGTATTCCCTTCCAGGATGTTCTAGATTTGACTGAGCACTTTGTCATGAAACACAATATCCAGGTGAAGCATTCTTTTGAACTCTGTCACATGGCTGTGCAGTTCATGAGGGTGAACTGCACAGACAGACAGAAATGAAAACATAATCAGTGGAACTTGGATCCCTGCTGATTCTGAATTTAAATGTGAAGTGTGCGGCAGGGATACAGCACACCTTTCAAACTAATGACTGCCTTTTGGATATTGTGTTTGACTTTAAGCTCACTAGTGATCAAACGATATTGCCTATTTCATTGCGTTATCGCTATGGTTGGCAACTAAAAAGATTTGCTTTGTGCGATATTGTACCACTGAAAGTTTATGTCCTCGACAACTAATTCAATTTCAACAAATATTTCATAGAAGTCTGTGGAACTCAAGAAATTAGGAACTTTCTTATAAACAGAAGCCTATGTCATAGCTCTGATTGTAAGTAAAATTGAAGGGAACTCCATAAGGACTTTTAACTTTGAGCTTTTGTTTAATGCGTCTTTTATAAATTGAACCTGTCAAATGCATTTGCTCTGAAGATAGTGATTTGAGTTGATATAACCTGCCTTATTTACTGTTGGCTTCCAGCTTCATGGCTTCAAACAGATTTATTTTCAGCCTCTCAGCTCACTTATTAGAATATAATATACTGTACTTGCAGCACTGTGCATTTTCCGTTTCTTTGTTCAATAGCATTTTGATGAGGTGTCATGCTCTTTATCCCCTAATCTCTATACTTTCTTGTGGCATATATCTCATGATTCATTTAGAAAAAGCAACATAGTAATGATATATAGCTAGGCTAATTGTTTTTGCAAGAGCAGATTATACTGTAGCCTGTGTGTATATTATAGATCAGTCCAGGGTAATTGCGAATAAGATACTGTATATATCAAATATATACCTTATTCGCTGATCTTAATTTATTCACTGACTACAATATTACATTTATATTTCTTAAACATCACAAATGCATTGCTTTGTAGGCCTATGTCTTCCAAATAACAATATATATCCTGTTTTTCTTTGGATGAATAGTAGATACTAGCTAAACTGTGAGACAGGGGTGGAGGTTTGGCACAGAACAAACATCTCCGGTCATGATCGATCCAAGGCTAAAGAGCTTGCATGTGGTCCCAGAAGGTGGTGGCCTGTGGCTTTCTGTGAATGTCCTTGCTTGGGAGAAATGGCTCCTCCTTTATACTGTCTTGCTTGTGTGTGCTCGCCAAGGCGCCTGGGTCGGGCTTGCTGCAGGAGCAGTCATTGACTGCAGGGATGACATCACATTAGATGACAGTGTAATTGCTCACGAGGAACAAAGGGAGGATGATTTTGGAACCATTATGTTTGTTGTTAGTAATTTGGCTGCAAAACCGTACGTCCACATTGGATGAAAAATACTCCTGATTCAGAGTTCACTGCATGGAAATGGGATCCTATCTCTAATGTCAAAAACACAAAAAATTATACAAAATATCAAATTAGAAAGCATTTATCTTCCTCAAGTTTTTTAATAATCTGCATTTTAAGATTATTTATTATTCAAGATTTGTTTAATTTAATCTAAGATTATGTTTTTGAATGGTGTATCACCTACAGTAACTGACTGAAAGCACTCTAAACAAGGCTATAGCCACTTGATAACAAGTTTAAAAACTCACCCCTCTTATCCCCTATTGACATTTGCTCCAGGCTCTTATCTTCACTAAATGACTAAAGTGAGTCATTATGACATCATCTCTGACTGTTGATAAGCAGAAAACCAGCCACACATTTATTCAATTGTATCGTCAGTAGTGAGTAATATTCTTATTCTTTTAAAAAAGAATTTTTTTATTAGAGACTTAGCTCTCGTAATATGGACCTCTCACAGGTACAGAAGTACAGAATTTTCGCAAGAAACGCACATTCCAACCAACCGCTCTCTGTTTCATTACAGTGCCATACAGGTCTTCGCACCTTCGGCAGACTTAATAATCTCTATATGGTGTGTATGTGTGTACAGTATATTGGAGCGACATGAGAGAGAGCAAGAGTGAGATACTGGCAGATTAGATGGTTCTGTGTATAAATACATTATGCATGGCAGGGCCCTTTATTAAATCATGTGGGCTGGCAGAATCTCTTTGGGATAATTACATTTTAAAAACACAATTAGCCACAGTTCTTATTTGTCCCTTCTCTGGGGAGATGTAACAGGGTGCACGGGTCCCCCTGGGGTTCACTTAGTTAGTATAATGTTTACCGTGCGTTTGGTAAGGTTAATTATCTCTGACAGTCAGGTGGGTGGGGCACTTTTCATTGTTGGTGTGAGAACATGAAAGGTGTTTGCATCTCTGTGACTGTGTGTGTGTGTGTGTCTGTCTAGGTAGCATATGACGCTGTGTGCAGTGCTCACTGCATGCTGACCAGTGCCCTGTTGCATGTACACAAACACACACACTAACACACCAACACAGATTCAAAGTGCTGGCAAATGCTAAAATATATCTCGTGTTGTTAGGGTTGTTTTTCTCTGTCTTGGGCTAAGACCAGCTGCGTCACATATCCTTCTCCCCTCCCTTACTCCTCAGCACTGCAGGAGCTGCTCCACCAAAGACGGTTCCTGCTCATGTTTTGGATAAATAAGCATCTGCTAAATGATTAGGTTATTTAGCAGACCTGTGTCTGGTTCATTTATTTTTTGCGCAGTCAGTACTAGTCTGTGGCTTTATGCTAGATTATGTCTGTACCTTCAATTTGTCTGCGTCAGTGAAATCACTTGGTAAGTCACGTGGTGTAAGCTCGGCATAACATTGTGTTGCTTCTCAAAACAACGCCGTGCGGCGATACTTCCATTTGGTCAAAGGCCAGAGGATGTGTTCACTGCAACTGTCTGGTTTGCCAGGTGGGTGCAGTTTTCACAACTGAAACGGTGTTTTTCAACAGTATAATGTCTGCCCATCCGTCAAACTTTAAAAACAAACTCAGACTGGTACACATTGAAATTAAATATAAGTCAGGCACGATTATTTGTTTTAGTCCTATACTCAAATATACCTTTTAACCAAACGTAACAGAATGTACTCTTAAGTGTATGCAATTTATACTGAATGATATGGAATTTTGTCATTTGCATTAGTTCGGTTTCCAAGACATTGACAAAATAATTTACATTTGACTTCAACTGTATGAGCTGCACCATTTGCACCCAGATATATATAACCCATAATTGACTGTCAATTATGGGTGCCTAAGAAGATATTTACAAGGTATTTAGACGACTAATGCTATAAATAATGTTTGTTGTTATGTTATATTTAAATGAATGCAAACATTAAATAATTCATACATTCTCTGTTAAGCTTATTTTAAGTATTAAAATAAATAAACAACATTGCTGTGGATAAATTCTAAAGCATTTCAGTTGCATCTTGCAACAAAAATTACAATTCCATCATTTGACAGCAATTAAATATAAATATTTCCACTTGGCGGCATATATTTGTCATTATGCTTGTGCACTGAAGTGTGTTGCTTTTTTTCGGAACAATTGCTTGAAATGAGAATGATAATTATTCCCTGCGGGTAAATCAAAGTTAAACTCATAGTTCTGACCTTCCTATCTCACCCAGCTGTCTATTTACCGACCATAAGATAATATCTACATAAAATATTCATCACTCCCCGTCATCACGTATTCCTCGCAGTGCAAGGCCATCTTTAGTTGCATGAAAAGTTCTAGCACACACTGCAACACACAGCTGTACTGTATTTGAAGTGTACTGTATTTGAAATAGTTGTGATCTCGGGGTCAGTCAACTTATCTGTTGAACTTTAATATAGAGAGAAGTGATTTGTTGCTAAGAGACCACAATGAGCACAGAGCTCGGTTTTAAAAACTCAAGTAAATGAAATTTAAATGAAAGGTGAAAATGTGCGTCTGAGTGGGCTGGGAACCGTATTTCTGAAGAAAACGGTTGCTGTGCCTCTAACTGTATTTTGATGTCAGACCATTATATGTATTGAGAAAATACTTTTCTCTTATCACATTGTTCATTAGAAAACACTGCACTTAAAACATTTGAAGAATTTTGATTTACAATCACTGGTCATTAATAAACTGGTTCTTTGGCCTTTTCTCATTTTAAAATATAAACGGAGAGATTGCGTTGTGATAGTGGGCAAGAGAGAGAGAGAGAGGGCTCGTGGCGACGCTTAATCAGATTAATGCTTGCAATCTCTGCAGTTGCTAATGAAATGGCCCTTTGTAGCAACACCATATGCAACACACACACACACACACACACACAAGATGGTGACACCACTGGGGACACAAAAAGGTCAACGAGCATCATGGCCAATGACCAGCTTGCTCCTTGTTTGTCCTGAGTCATGTGGGGGCATCCTGCAGCATTTTTGGCATTTGTAATATATTATATCAAACCCTGTTATCGAATTCAGTTGGTCTCTGGAAAGGGCGACAATCATTTAAAAATTAGTAATATTACATTTTTGCACCCAAAACCTCTTGTACTTCGACATTACTTAAGTCATGCTGTCCTCGTGTCCTTATTCCTAATTGAGACAATTTCTGCTTGTATTTCATTCTGGACCTTTTTTCTTTTGACTATGTTTTGGTCAGTAGCTTAATAGCTCTGGGAAAGCTTATTGAGATTAGATCATTAAATTGTGTCATGCTTGCCTTGACTGGTGTTGAAAAGTGAAAGCTATCTTATTTTTAGTTCATACGCAACACTGAAAATATAGTGTATAGTAAATGTCACTCTAAATCTAAACCTGTAACCTAAAGCTAAGAGATGTGGTCTTACATTTCACAGAATATTTGCCTGTTCTCTTTTGGGATCCATACATTTCTTGAACTATTTGGTCTAACATAGTCACGCTTTTGCAGGTGATTGGAAGCCTATTGGTATTTGAATGCAGCCTAACAGAAATAAATAGCTGTACATGTAGTGAAGGAGAATGCTTTTAAATACTATTGAGATGTAACCGCATTTCCTGAGATCTGCTCAGACTTGAAAAAACATCTTTCTGTCTTTCTGTTTCTCTGTCTCTCTCTCTCCTCTTCTCGGACACTGCTACAAATTGCCAAAAAAAAGGCTTTGATTGCCTTGGGAGCCCACAGGGATTGATGCTGGAACACAATGCCTTTTGAGCCCAGCAGAGAGGAATGAGGCTCACAATGTGCTGGACTCTCTTTAATGAACAGTATTGTGCTAAATGTCTTTGTGGTAGTCGTAATCTATTTCTTCTTCTTTAAAATGTTCCATTCTGTCCCTTTCTCTTCTCCAGTCACACTGGTGCTTAGACTATTGTGAACCGGGGAGAGTTTTGCTGCAACCCTTAGGCTGTTGTACCCGGTGTACGCTGTGCTTGTGCTCTGGATGGCACAAATCCAAAATCTGTCGAGTGTTGTTGGCGAGGAGCATTTAAATTAGACTGGACAAACAGCACCATTAGTTGTTTTCCCTATAAAGCTCTGGCTTCATCTGGCTCACACTGGGATTGTAAATTCCAAAACGAAATAATGTTCTTTCAATTTATAATTTATTCCAGTATATACTGAGTGAAGGTTCTGACCCGTTCTGTCTTTCCTCATGGTTTCAGAGGTGCTATAGCATTCATCAAAGGTGCTATAGCGTACATCATTCATTTTCCCCCTCTTAACCTGCTCTGTGAATGTTTACAAATGTTTTCAGGTCGCCTTTAGTTGAGACACAGAATCATCGTCATCCCTACTTTAATGAAACAGGTTTCCAAGACATCGAGCAATACACATAAATGGGATTTTTGATGCCACGCCCTATTTGCCTCATGCAATGGGAAGTTGCCGTATCAGTGTGGTTAAAGGAAATCTGTTGTAATGGTAATGTGAAGCCATTTATGTTTTAATCTGTGCTTATTGGTGTTTTAACATCCCATTTGGATTCCAAATATTCCCTGCAAACTATTATAACATGGGTTTTGTCCTTTAACCTTCTGTGTGGACAAATAGGTCTGGTCTGCATTATGCAACTCTGTCAATAGTTATTCCTTACTTTCACACCAGACAAAAGGCATTGTGATACTGATTACTAACCAGTCAATGGAATGCACATACAGGTGCCCCTGTCCCTCATATTGCCCTCAAGATCTTATTATATAGCTATAGAGCCACCGAGAGTTCGAAACTCAAACAGGGCAACAGCATTCATCTATCCTAGACCACCACCCCCCCCCCACTCCCCCCAACACACACACACACATTCACCTGTCAACACAGACTAACTGTTATTCGGCGAGGCCACGCGGAGGCGAGTTGGCTGTAGGAAATGAACCAAGTGATGGGATCAGGGCGCTTGTTGTCACCATATTTGTTGTCTGTTTTGTCTGTTCCATTTCATGTGCGAGCGACAGTGGTCTTGTTTCATATGCGCTGCTTAGTCTGTGTGCTTTCACGAGAATTTTTGCGTTGCGCTTGCTCACCACATAGCCATTATTCAGTCACATGCACAGAGGATTGGATTAGTTTAGGTAAGTGGATTGCGCTGCTGGGACTGCGATGTTGAGCGAGAGAATCCAGATCCATCCACGAAGAACAACATGGTGACTGACGTTTGTGTCCTGCATTTCAGGGATCAATAAGACATCCATTAAGCGTCGTGCTATGTTAAAGCTGACCCTGGTCCTGTACACTGTGTTACCAGATAATCACTATGTTAGCAAACCTGACCTGCATGACTTACCATTGTCATGCCCTCAGCTGATGTGGCTGTGTGGATATTACAGTGTGTCTGTGTGTGTGAATTAATTTGTATATTTTAGTGTGTGTTCAGCATGTGTATACCACTGTTTCTTTTTGGATTTGAAAGTATGTGTGTGTGTGTGTTTCAAAGCGAGATGTGACAAACGCAGTGTGCTGAAGTCTATTTCTGTGCTTTAACATAAATACCCATTGGCTTGTTTGTATTTGTGTGTGTGTGTGTGTTTGCACGTGCACACGCGCGTTTGTTTGCGCGTTTGAGCATGCTCCCCATGGATGTCTTTCTGGCTGTGTTTATGCTAGACTGCCTGACCTATCTTATTCCCTGCAGCCAGTCTCAGGGGATCCAGGACAGGGCAGCACACATGTGGTGTTGTGATTTGTGTTGTATATCGCGTGGAAGTAGAAATACTGACCACTGGTTCGTGTGACCTCTATCTCACAGTGGTTGCTCGTAATTTGCTGGAATGACAAAACCACGTTAGGAAGAGTTGTAGGTTATCAAGGTTATTTTTTATTTTGTGTATGCGCAGTTATTTTTTCTTAAGCCTTACACCTGAGCGGTCTCGCCTCAATCTGTGTCTCCTTTGTGACTTAACAGTTTGCTCTTCAAACCTTGTTGTGGCCTGTGTGTGTGTGTGTGTTTAGATGGATAGAGATAAAGAGTATCAATCTGCACATCTAGAGTTGGATAGATAGATACATTGGCGGAGCTCATGGTAAACTGACATTTATATAGAGCCTGTTGTCGTTATTTATGACACACCCCTTAGTATTTCAATCCCCATTGGAGCCAAACCCAAAAGAGTGTTGAACTGAAAATGATGCCTTGCTGTTTTGGTTTGCGCGTCAATTGGATAATACCACCTTTGTAAATTTTGAAGCCTTAGTTTAGTCTCAATAAGCATTTTGCTATTGAGGGTCTAACCGTCGGGAGGTTTAAAACTACACTGAAAGGTTTTAAAAATGCACTGGCTTCAAAGGAACACATTTATTTATTAAAAACTCTTTTCATAGAGTGGGTGGAGGCATAGGAGATCCTCACAGGTGAAGCATATGTAGGGTTGACATGCCAAGTCCATATCAGTTGTGGGGCCCAGGCCTGCTGGGCTCCACTGACCCTTCCAGGTAATCAGAATGCCACACCGCCCCTTCAATCCTCCCCATATCACATGCTTCATTCGTTTTTTGCCCCTCATGTCACTACTTGGTTATTCTTAATTGCCTGTGCGGTGGGAGAGAGACGGGAAACGGAGATGCGCAGTATATAACATCACACTGGCCAGAAAGCAGCCAGTGATGTCACAGATACATGATATGGCCATTAGCGGCTTGTCTGCTGATAAGTGTAGCTAAACCATCACATCGAACAGAACGTTTTCCACAACAGAAACCTCGCCATTGATATACTCTTTTCTCTGTTTACTGTTTTACTTTATGGAAAAACAGTCCCTCGGGCAATGGACATTTTATTATGATAGATTAATAAACAGTTTATGCAGCTGTTTCCCTTTTTATCTTTAAATCAACCCCACAGTGTGTAGTGCTAAGCCATAATATGCTCTTTTATCCTCTAACCAAAAAATATGTCTGATACAGGCTTTTATCATAACTATTTAAAGCATGGGGCAAATGTGACCATTGGTTACTCTGATTAACTGTTTTACAGTACCGTTTATATGCTATTTAGCTCCTTCCAGTATTTTATAAGCAGCAAAGTCACATATTTTTGATTGCTAAACTGTCATGTAATTGGCTCTTAATTAAATTATATAAATTATATTAATTGATTGAGGTTGTCTGTTAGGTTGCATAGTTAAATGTGCATGAAACTTATTCGTTTGACGATGATTCCTCATCATTACTGTATTTCTGTTGTTGCTCGAGAGAGGTGACAGATCACTCAATCTTCTTTCTCTGTGATAAGGGTTTCCTGGGGGACAGCATCTGTGTCGTTGTCATGGAGACTTAGCTGTAAAAGCATTCATCTCTCAAGCAGAATAATGATATTGCACTTACCTCAAATAGTGTATTTTTTCTGCATTGCAATTTTTTTTTTAGACCAGCTAAATTAGTAGTTTGTTTATGTTAGGAAAGAAAAGGACCTGATTTTACTTAATGTGAAAGTGTGAAATCTTTCTATGCTGTGGTTAATACACAAACATGGATTGGATTAACTCGTATTTAATAGTTGTTTTAGTACAAATATACAGAGGGTTAATTCATCTTAAGCCTTATTCAAATTGTATTACCAGAGTTTCTGCAGCAATGTAATTTACAAATTGCATTTGAACTGGATAAATCTGTAATTTCCCCCAAATCACTGCGCAAAGTTGTAAACGTCATAACGCTTCTGTCCATATTGTGTGAGAACACCCAACACATATGCAAGTGAGAAAATTCCCACGCACAGCTGGCAAAGGATTACCCAAAAAATCCAAAAGGATTGTGTGAAAAAATAAATACTTTTTTCACACAATCCTATTGTATTACAGTAGTTTCAATTCAAACTGGATAATGGAAGGACCTCTAACTTTGGGGGATTTTGGAAGATAATTTGCCCCGGAGTTATTACTCTACTGACTTCTAATAATTTCGGACATGGCAGACATCCTTAAATCACCTGACCTCCATGGTTAATCCTTATCCAGTACAAGTTCAGTTAAAGGCTTTGGTGTGGAAGTTTAATGTAAATTACCACCTGCAGAAACAAAAAAAACTACTACTGTAGCTTCCTGTGATTCCCCCCCACACAATTATTGTTGGACTTCACGCTAGCATCCATTCGCCTCCCTTCATTCATAAAATTCTTTCCAATTTACTGTGTTTCCTGTTTTGCCACCAGATGGATGCTATGAATAGTCCCAGGAAATGTTTACACGTCCAACCTTTTGGCTTGGCTGGTCCCTGCTCCCACTGAGACTTGTTCCATGACCAGTGTAGGACAATATTGCTTCAGACCAGTGCTCCCAGCTGTACCAGGGAGCCTCTGGGTTGGTTCTTGTTTTAGGATAAGATCAAATTCCACCTAATGGATTATTTATTGATCCTTAAAGGGCGATTTAGCCCTCAAATGTCAGCCACTGACATTGTGGAATTATATCATTCAACTAAGCAACAAACTAACAAATCATTAAATAAATAATACAGATTTACGGATATAACATCACAACAATTCGAATGTCCTTCACTATAGCTGTTTCCTAGCAGCAATCTTTACTTGAGTTTTTGACTAAAGAAACTAAATAGGGAGTGGTCTTTGGACCTCTTTTCTCCTGCCCCCTCTCGCTGTCTTCTGCTGAGCTTGACCGGGTTGGGCACCAGGTGGCTTCATGCCGTTCATCAACTTCCTAACCACCTGTCCTACTGCACACAGGCAGGAATGGTGCGTGGGTTAACATTATAAAGGCCAAAGCACTTGTCAACTGGTGCCTAACAGTTTTGAAATTCACTTTGGCAAACATAAAAATATATGTGCATTAAAAAACTTAGTGTGACAAGGTTTTTTTGGAGTACCATGGCCCATTAACATAACATTGTTAAGTTATGCTAATCTTTATTGGCCCATAGCCACATGAATTGTGCACACCTCTCATGGATAGGGGTCATACATTATGTGATAGCAAAGGCTCCTTGTTGTGGTTGAATGTGTAGAAAGTACAGTACTGGGGGATATGTTGCAGGTACTGTATGTCTGGCAGAGCTTTACAGGGCAGCGTTGGGTTCTGCAAGCATTCGGTGTGGTACAGAATGAAAAGACACAATGCCAGCTGGCAGGACAGTGTGGGCGATACATACTGTTGCTTGGCACCAGACTAAAGCCTTTCTAAATGGTTGGTGGCACCACTATTCACCACTACTTGTACACCACTATCATGAGCCTAATAAAATAGATTGCCTAGTCTGCGTGTAAGATAAATGTTTTCATGGATAAACGAAATAATTCATAATTCTGGTAGTTTTGAAGAAAATAAGCCATTGTACTTTATGCCTCACAATAATCATAATAATTATATTACAGTATACAGTATGTATACAGTATATGTATATTATGGTTTATTATGAATGTGCTTATAAGGAAATGTTACTGTCCTCTTCTGAGGACTACAGGCATTGGCTTGAATGTACGTCTCCATATGCACGTATTAAACTTTACCTAGTGAACTAAGAAACACACGCTGCATATCATCATATGTACATCACATTTCTACTCATCCACTTATCTGTAGTAGCAGACCTTCCGAGGTCCTGTCTGCCAGTGTTGTGTCAGTGTGACGGCAGCTTCCCATATGCTCTTCTCAGGCAGAGCAGGTGTCTTAACTGTAGGAAGAGAGCGCTTTCCAAACAGCGATCAACGCATTAATGCTCCTCTCTCACTAAACAGGTAACAAAGGGAAACACTGTTGTTGTGCCTTAGTTATGTGTTCAATTAAAGGCACAATCCGTATTTAATTCAGGCACCACAAACTATTGTTTTGGTCAAAAAATTTGTTACTGCAAGCTGTTACTGCATTCCAGGAATTAATAAATAAATAAATGTAAAACTGCAACGTACTTTAATATGCAAAAAATAAATAAAGTATACAGAGAAAAATGTTTAGGCAATTAAAGAGGAAGGGGTGGAGAAGCTGCAGCCTACTGTAAAGTATACTGTAAATTGACACACAGAAAACTGTGCTTTCACTAGTCACTATTTCAATTGCTTAGTCAATGTATTGTACCATGCCTGTTTACTTCTGTTGATAAATCGTTTAGAGAAAGAATGGACAGCCCGTGTTCTGCTGTTGCTGGGCGGACATTGATTCAGACCAGTCACTAGTAGCTATCAAAGTGTGCAGGCACCAGTCAGAGATATTTGAGCCAGGGATGGGCGGTCATATGGCGATTACTGCTAGTATCACGCTTGTATTGTTGTAGCCTGTTATTCAGCATATTTAGCGCACATGATATGACAGATTGCAGACGGATGCATTTATGGATTCTTATTATCTGTACTTATCGGCTATTCAATTTCTTTTTAAATAGGCTTGACTTGGATGCTTACTGAATTAACAAAATGTCTGTTGAAGGAGGTGGTCGGCGACAATTACATTTATTTTCAATGATGCGGTATGATGTAGCACAGTAGTTCCACCATAGCAGTGGTCATTTCATTTAGGCTTTTGTTCCACGTTTGTTTTTCGCTGTGTGACCAGATGTCCTAGTCTGTGGGGGACAGGTAGCACAGCCACAGTGTCTCTATGGTTTAGTCCAGACTGTCTTCAAAGCTACAACCTGAAACTTCATAGAAATATGTTTCACTGCTGTATTTATCTTAATGCAATACAATACTGAATCTGTCTGCCTCCCATACAAGCTTTTACAATTTCAGGTCTGATAGATATATTTGTTGTCCAGGCTGGGGCAGGGCTAAAATGTCAATTGAAATTGAGCTACAATGTCCATAGTGGTTTGGTTTTGAATTAATCACTTACCGTCACCAAAATGTAACCTGACTTGGCAACGGGTGACAGCTTCCAGTGGCTCCTGTAGTAAGGTTTACCAATGACTCCTTTTCCCATCAACATTAATAATTGAGCAAGCTCCTACTCATGCTGAGCTTTTGAAAAAACTGTAAACTGTGTTCAAAATAGAACAATGTTATTCAAATTAAATGTGATCAATGGCTTGTTTTTACAATGCTTACAGTCTTGACACCCTATTATAAGGATGAAGTACTCCATTGGTTGGAGTTAATCAACGGATGGAAGGGTTGTTTAATACTAGGTGTCTAGTGGCTATAGCTAAGCTCTGTGCTGGTGCTAGAAAGCCTCCCTGGCTTAGAAGCTCTGACTTTTAATTAACCAATTCTCCACGGAGACACATGGAGTGTGCCACACACACACACACACACACACACACACACACACACACACACGCACACACAAGCTTATGCGTGTCTTATCTTCTCGTTTTTAAAGTCACTACAGACAGGATAGTTGCATTGAATTATGTTCATCGTCTGAGTTTGGGTTGTAAAGTGTGGTATGTATTGAAGGATGGCGCTATCAATTGAATCCCCAGCTTTACCCTACTCGTTTCTGCTTAGCTAGGTCAGATCACCTATAAAAACACCAAATGCTTTTATGTTTTCTGTGATTAGCTACAAAACCACAGCTTTCATCAATCTGCTACACTTAAATCACTTTGGTAACTACATTCAGTTTTCTAGCCAATTTGATTTAGTGTCAACAAAAGATGTCAAAAAAATAATCAATCACAAGTTCTCGGTAGACTCTTTAAAGATAGTTTATCTTTCTCTCTTTCTCTCTGCATTGCTTGTCCTCTTGTGCCAGGGACATAGGGGCTACCAGTTTACGTTTGCCACAAAGCAGATGACTAAAGTGCAGTTATAGCTACTTCCAGCCAGCCTATTTAAACTACACTAAGACAAGGTGCCTTTGAAACAGAGTGCAGTAGGTGTGATAAAGCCCACTGGCTGCCCATACCACTGGGATTGGGATAAGGCTTTAAGAACACGCTATTAACACACTATGAGCTCTAGACTTCTGATGAGCTTCTTATGGAATGGGTATAATGGGTATAATGGGTGGAATGGGTATAATGGAGTCAATGAAAGCTGATTGTTTATCAATTTGAATGCTCCATTCAGTATAATATACTGTTTGTTATGTTATGTATTCTGTGTTTTTAAATCAAATGAAAATGTTATACCATTAAACTATAATAATACACAAGACATTTGAAGTGATGTATGATGTCTTGTACATTATATAACTGTAATAACTATATTCGATTTTTGTGTAATTATTAAAGCCAGAATTCTTCCAAACATTTGCACTATGTTCACAATGTTTTTCATATACTCAGATTATGATCTAGGAATAACACATCTACATGATATCCGTCCTAACACATCGGATTAGCAAGTGTGAAATCACAGCTGATTAGAATGCGCGTGTGTGTTTGTGTGTCCTATTTCATGCACTCTGGAAAATCTAATGAATTCCCAGTGCTTTATCCATTAAAAACATAAGTGACCTACTTTACATTATTACTGTTTTTCCCAATGTTGCAGTTAGTGTTCATAATCCCCTTTGGATGACCTAGTACTGTAGCTTAGAGAGAGAGGGAGAGAATGAATCAGATGATTCAGCACCTTGTACACGCACAAACAGGCAGACAGGGACATTATCTATAAAGAGAAAAAAGCAAATGTGTGCAAAGGCGTAAAATAGACAACGTGAAATGGGTATGTTTACGATATACTGACCATGTTAGAGAGGTTGTGCTGGCTGGAAGAGCGTGTGCAGGTGTGTGTGTTCTGGATGGACAAATGATAGAGCTCTGCTCAGAGACACAGAACATGTCCTATCAACCCAGTGGCAGCGATGAGTCAGACCTTCGCCGTGGTGCAACCGCCCTGCAATTGAACCCTTTGTTGTTTTCTCCATCTTCATCAACTCTTATCCGCTCTCTCTCTCTCTCTCTCTCTCTCTCTCTCTCTCTCTCTCTCTCTCTCGCCCACATTCTGTCTTTCTCTCTTGTTCCTTCATATTTACCAGCAGAATGGGGCCGCCATGCTGCCCTACCTCTGGACCCTGCGGCGCCCCCGGACCGCCCTGCCCACCCGGGGCCCGGTGGGAGAGCTGCTCGCGGCGGGCCTCGCGCCGGGCCCCGGCCAGAGGGCAGAGTGTTCGGCCAAGCCCGAACAGCAGTTTGGGCTGAAAGGGAAGCTGCAGTCCCGGCCAGAAGCGTTGGCAAAGCCTTTGCCCAGACTGGCATTGTGGCGAGGGCTTGGGGGGAGGTCGGGGGCGAGTGGAGACCAGAGGATGTGGCGGCGGTTGACCTGCCAAGCGCGCACAGGGACCCAGCTGGCTGGCAGGGCCGGCAGGGGGAAGGCCACGGGGAGACAGACGCCTTCTCTTCAGTCCTCACTGTGCTGGCCGAGACAGCGGAGCTGAGGGCGCCAGCGGCGGGACAGCCGCTAGGACTGCTGTCTAAAGCCGCCTGGAGCAAAGCCTCCTCTTCGTCTAGGATCCCCTCCTCCTCCTCCTCCTCCAAGCCCAAAGTCTCCCCGCCAATGCCGTCCAGTTCTGCAGTTGTTAGCAGAGCCAATCAGATTACAGGTTCAGACAGCGTCTCTCCAGCTGGTTCTCCAGCTAGCAACAACAGCAACACCAGCACCAGTTCAGGTAGTCCAATAAGAACAGTGGTGTCATTTCCACATCCACTTCCACTATGCTGCAACTCTTCAGCGTTTTTTCAGTTGGGGTTTACCGTTTTGGTCTTAAATGTCACGGTTCATTAACAAGAGCCGTCTTTTGTTTTGTTTTTCATAACGTTGTTTTTTTTTTATTATTGAGCATGACTATCATCATTGCCAGCTTTTTCAGCGGTGACATCAACACCATCACCATAATCATTATCATTAAATCGCTTGTGTTGTCATCTTCATCATCTCCCCATGTCCTGCCCCCCCACCCTCCATCCATTGCCAACATCCACTCTCGTCTCCCTATATCCTGTGACAGTGTGTGGCTCCATCAAGGTACATTAGTCAGCAGTCTGAAATTAATTCAACACAAGAATCCTGCCTTCAACAGATGATTGCACAAGAATAACAAACAGAATGCATTGTATTTATGCTGTGGTGTTAACATACGCTTATATTATGATGAAATGTAATGCAACATAACACAATGCAGTGCAACACAATGTAACACAACTACACCTAAATCATATAGCAGCAAAATGGCCCGGTCACACCCAATGTCTCAATGCACACTCTACGCCAGGAGGAACATTCATTTAATGATACTGCGGTACTACTACTTCTAGCGTTTTCTTTGCGTTGGATATATTGCATATGTTGGAAGAAGACATTTGTGTGTGAGACTTTTAACAACCTATATATTATTTATTTATTCTCCAACGTTTCCCTGCCAACAGAGGAGTCGGTGAGCAACCTCCCAGCCTGGGACCTCCCCACTCTCCCAGAATCCCTCCTGCCTACGCCGGGCGACCATGACATCACACTCCCCCCTAACGTCACCAGCCCTTTCTCCACCCACAAGTGGAACACCACCGTGCCCGCGCGCACCGCCAACACCTCTCAGCCCCGGCCCACGTCAGCGCTGGCGGCCCCCACGCGGCTATCTCCCACCACCGCAGCGCCACCCACCCTGCCTTTATCCCCCGCGAACGCGGGGAAGCTGCCCCCCGCGGTATCTCCCACGCACTCCCACGCTAGCCGGAACACTGTGACCAACGGGAGCCTTCTGCTCACCACGGCGGTTGCGGTGTCAGCCGCGGCGACCGCGACCACCCGCCTTACCGTGCCGTTGCGGTCGGTGACCACTGGGGGCGTCGCGCCGACACCGCCGCTGACTGCCGGTACGAACAGTACTGCGGCTGCCCCTGAAACCTCACAGCAAACTACCAGCCTGCAAACTGCCTTGGCTACTGCTCCGCCCACAACCACAACCACTGCTGCTACTACTACTGCCAGTACGACCGCAGCACCAACCACCACCTCCGCCACTACCTTACCTAGCACCACCACTACAACACCCACAACAACTACTACGACCACAACAACAATGTCTCCTCCTACTACTACTACTACTACTACTACAACCACTTCTACTACTACTACTACTACTACTACTATTCCTACTACTACTACTGGTGCTTTAACTACAGAGGTACCCACCACCACCCTGCCGGTACCAGTTCAAACTACTCCGGCTCCCACCAGCACTACAGAACCTCCTTCCAGTACCAGCACGGAGGAGAGTCCTCTGCCATGCAACATCACAGAGAAATACTGGGTCAAGACAGGTAATGGTCGTAGGTGGATTGAGAGCTTCTTAAGTTTAATTAGCGCACCATCTGCGCACAATATAGTCTAGGGTCTAGTGTGTTGGTAGAAGGACTCAAACAGTCCAGTACTTTCTGTTTATTATGGAAATATTTAGGTATTTCAGGGAGATAGGTCTACTCTATAATTCGTTTTTTATTATTATTTATTGATTGAAAAATGATTTCAATTATTTGTTTGATAAAAGAATACCTAAAACCAGCAAAAATCAAGTGCCTGTGATGAATAATGAATAATTTTACATCAATCAATTTATGTGATATATTAGGTTCTTGGCTTTTAGCTTATCATATCACAATACTTTCATCACTCAAGTGCCCTTGGGCAAGGGATTTACTGGCGGGCAAACTGAACAACGCGATTATCTGCACACGTAGATGAAGAGTTTGGGCCTGCTTTGACCTCTGTTTACTGTGTTTTGTCTTTCTTTCCTCCCCAGTTCTGTCTATCCAGCTACGGAGGAACCGCCTGGACCTCATCCTGAAACAGAACCTGTCCAAAGGGTTGAGCCATGCTCTCCAGAGAGCCCTAAATGACACCAGCGCCTACGCAGAGGTCAGTCGTCCTTCCATTTCTATTTACAACCGGTTAAACCAAAGTTAATACAGGGAGAAAGAACTGTATTCATGTGTGTCAAAATGCATCTGTCTCTCTCTCTCTAGTTGAGTCTATTGATTTTCTGCCAACCTGTTTTCCAGCTCAACATGTCTTTATCTGTCTATATATTTTTTTAATTTTCTATTTTCTCACATGTTTGTGAGCCTGCACACTTTCACACACACAACCTGTGTCGGACATTGCCTGTTTGGCATTGGTTTTAGCTCACATTAGTCTGTACAGTCATGTATAAATGCTATAACCGAACATGTCACAGGGTTTCTACTATGTAATTAAAAGTGGACATTTCTCAACCACACAGTTGGCCTCTTCTCAATGAGATAAGGAGTTATTACTGGGCAACCTACGGTTTAGAGTAACATCACAAAGTGGGTATAGATTAGCATGTGTAACGAATGCTGTGTAAAGTGTGATGTAAGGTTGATAATAAATGACCGTCAGTTGATAAAATACACATCATCAAGATGGTGTGAGTAGAGGATAGTGGGGAGGAGCAGCGGTGAGAAAGCTAGGAATAGCAGCGGCAGGAACTATGTTTGAAGCTAGCCTGCTAATGGAGAGGCTGAGGGGAGGGCAAAACAGGCGCACTCACTTCCAGAAATACAGCCTTGACTCACCATGAATATTTATCTGTGGTTTTGAGAAAACGGTTAGTCAGATTTACTGTGGCCATTACTGGAAGAAAATACTAACATAGTCTGATATATTATAGTATAATGAAAACATTGTTTACAAGTATTTATTGTATATTAATACTTTATACAGGAGTAGCGCCAACCTGCTCTCGTATATCACAATCTCAATACATCAGCAGCACTCAGCATTGTCTTTCAATTGCATACTCTCTCTCTCTCTCTCTCTCTCTCTCTCTCTCTCTCTCTCTCTCTCTCTCTCTCTCACACACACACATACATATACAAACAGGTTGAGAGAGACGAC